>PNEQ01046266.1:0-53634 GCA_003012365.1 Medauroidea extradentata
CGGCCGGGTAGCTATTTTGTAGAGAAATAAAGATGAATTAAAAACAAAGATGTTCTGCAATTAAAGTACCCTCAGCGTAGTGGACTGGATAAAGCTGTTTGTATTTGTTGTTATAAAGATATACAGAGAATATAGTAACACCATCAATTAATACGTTATTAAAATTTAGTTACTCTTTTTTATAGTACACGCGGGCGAAGCCGCAAAGGGATAGCTAGTGCAATATATGAGCGTTTATAACTTCAATTCTTTACATGTTAATTTAAAAAAATAAAAATGTTCTGGTTCGAATATTTTAAGTTGTTTATTTTAATTATCTATTTATGATATTTGTAGATGTTTAAAGCGAAATATCTTTAAATTGCTAACAAATGCGAAAATGTCATAAACAAATAATGTACCGTCATGAAATTGTAAATTTTCATTATTCGTTTATAGTAATAACTAAGGGATCAACATTAGCTTAATATTATCTGCGTAAGAGGAATGTAATGTTTGTGTTTTTGTTACGTTAAACCTCGCTACTTTAAAGTTACATTTTCTCGCAAGGGTAAAATAAATTGTACTGTTTTGTCAAAACTACCAAAGTACTTGATCTAAGCTAACAAATTATAATAATGGAAGAATGAGTTAAAATAATAGTCTTTACGAAGTGGTAACGTTGGTTACAATAATTGCACAGAAGTGCCACGCTCTTTAAAGAACCGGGAAACCAATTTATTATAATGCACCTTTACAAATAAATACGAAAAATTTTGCAATAAAAACATTTGCTGATATTTTAAAAATAATTCAAAATAAATACTAATATCAGATTTCACAAGCCCACATTAGGACAGTTCCTCATAAAAAAACAAACATGGCAGCAATAATAGTTTCTAATGATAATAAATGGTCAGCATACACCTGCTGTGAAAAATTACGACTATATTATGCGTCATCATAGTTATTAACACGATTGTAAATTATTGATATCGATTGGTGACTTTCAATACATTGACTCCTCCACTACCAAATTCACTGAAGGCAAGAGATTCGTATTTTCCCTAGACCAGTTACTTCACATAATCTGCAAGGCTAACAGAAATACCGTAACTATTTTCCTGGCATTTTCTTTTACAAAAAGTATACATAGCATATTCACGATAAGGTGTGAATTTTTGATGCCCAGGTGATTTTCTTCTCTTCAGCCAATTCGTAAATTCCCAACTGTTATTATAATCCAGTGCTTGATTTTCACCGTAACAAAAATGTCACGTATGAAGCTAAAACCTATGATTTTTTGTTACTATCGATGTTGAAAAGGCACTCCTGAAAAGTGCTCACCTTACAGCAAACAGAAACGCTCTGTCAGTGTTAAATTGAGAAACTAATCTCTTTCCCGATCTTTATGTTATAGTTATCCGTGTCGTTATCGTGTTATTTCTGTGCGTACTCTGCACTTTCAACATGTAAATCCTCATTAACGCACAAGTCCTCCTCTTCTCCCCTTTCCAATTTCAAAAGGTCGGGATGCCCTTATGCCATCGCGCCACAGTTCATTTTTATGTGCTTGGCAAAATTACCACTACGTCTGCTTTGCACTCTAAAGTTTACGACCATTTTGCTCTAGCTGTGCCGTGACTCTATGGTGACAGCTCCTCTCGTGCTATCTGTCTGCCAGGTCATGTACTAAGGGCTACAATCTCGTCAGTAACCCTGCACTCCCACTCAGACCTATATATTTAGTTCACGCCCAACATAGAAGATTACTCGACACAGTTCCAACATCACGCTTTACTTACAGAACTATGCTTGTAATAAACGGCAAAGCACGACTTCAAAAACTAGACACACGCCGCGTTCATAGCGTTTCGTAAAGTGGCTTGTTGGCGTAGCAGTTTTATGCTTTCCGTGCAACAAAGCTTTAAATGGTTCGATAGCGAAAATTTGCTATCATCAAAACATCAAGGAATACAAATTTAAATCCAATGAAGGAACAAGTTTGGTTGGTGGCCTATGTACGATTTTTTTCTATTATTAATGGAATTTAAGCACATTCACAGAGGGTATTAAATAGCTGCTAAAAATTGTGGAGACGTGAAGTTAACATCAAAAGAAACAAAAAAAAATTTACTTGCGTTAGGAAACAATTTACTGCTGAGTTAAATAGCCACTGGTAAATTAAGAACGGTAAGACATGTGTACCTTAATCATTAGCTAGGAACTGAATGGTAAATGCTTCGAATCTGTAATTTCAATCGTTTGACTGGTACCTTTACAGCCATACTTGTTTATATTTTGTCAACTGTTTTATGTTTATTGCTATCGTTTGTAAATTTGAGCAATGAATCTGTGATGTGATTACATATTATGAATGTTGTTTGGTGTATTCGGTTAATGAACAAATATGAATAATATGTAAGGTCTTGCAGGTGGGAATGCTTTGCAAGCACATTTATTTATGCCGAGAGGTGCCCTAATAGAAAATAACCTTGCCCAAGAACTTTCACCACAATCTACCAACGTTTGAGAGAAAAATAAATAGGATTGGTCTTCGAATGCTGACAGACCACAAGGACTTGGTGAACGAGTTATTCGTAATGTGTACGACAATCCAGGTGATAGCGCAAGACACACAGCTGTAAGGGGAAATTTATGTCACGTGAACACGTGGAAAATATTTCCTGAAAACCTTTTGTATCCTTACAACCTTCAGTGTGTGCAAGATGAAATATGGAGGACTTTGAACAAAAAAAATCTCTTTGCCGACCCATGTACTACAGCAGTAAACTGTGTTAGTTAATTCCTGAGCATGTATTATATTTAATGATGAGACTGGATACACATGAAATGGTATTACCAATTTTACAACATTCGTACCAGATGGAAATCCTCATGATGTGTGTCAGGAGCCGTCAACAGAGGTTAAGGCAAAATTTTTGTAGTAGAGTGATTCCAGATTTTCTTGGACACTGTTACTTACCTTAACGTGTGAATTGACAGTAGTGCCAGTTTCTCATAAATGAGTTGCATCACTTCCTTAATGGTATACATCTCGACGTCATCCAATGTTAATGGACGATAATGATCCCATTTACTTTAGCCCTATAATGTGTCAATATTTGAATTATTAATTTTAGTGATGGTGGATTCAATGAGAGGGATTCATTTCTTGGCATGCTCGATTACCTGATTTAAAAACACTGGACGTCTCCGTCTAGGACCGTTTGAATAATTTGGTGCATGTGTCACCTGTAACTGACACGGTCGTTATTAGGGAGCATATCTGACATAGGTTCGACCAAATACAACGTACTCCAAGTATTTTCAACCGAAAATGACTGAGTAAGAACTGCAGGCTGACAGTTTGATGCTGCGGGAAGACACTTTGAGCAATTTTGTAGCGTTTATAACGTCACTTGGATCATTACCTATGGAGTCCCGTAACACAGAATTTTAATGGTTTTTAGGCCCATTTTCATACGCACTTCTACAATTTTATTTGGGTAAAGAATTACTCATTCGAAAAAGAAACTATAGCCACGGATGAGGTATTAAAATGGAAGAAATTATGTGCTCCAAATATGTATAATTCATTTCTACATTAACGATTAGCACACTCGTTGTTTATACTGTTACGAATTTGTAAATATTTTTTCTTGTGTATTATCTGTTTTTGTATTCAAAATCATATGAACCCATTTGTTTTTTTTTTCTTTTCTTTTTTAGTTGTGAACGCATTACCTATGTGTTTGACACCAAATTAATTACATCCTGTATATAATAAAACCATGAAAGCATAGCACGAGTGTGCTCTATTTTAAATTATGATTGTACCAAGAAATAAGTTGTTTTTATTTAACAATGTATTGTTTAACGCAACCAAATAAATTGATTCTCAATAGTCAGAAAAATATATACACCCTAAAAATACATATTTAAAACCATATACTCACTTTCTAACTCAATGTGTGCAGGATTAGACAGAATTCTTAATTTAGAAATATATGTTGATTTTTAAAAACGCTCATTTTCATATTTAGTTTTACAAACAAAATATTTTTATGACATATATGTATTCGTTTTGCCGAAAAAAAACACAAATTTTTCGTTTGCATTTTTCATGCATTGAGCAGCATTCAGAGAGATTACAAATATTTGCAGATAAATGTTTGGCTGAGTGTCGTTAATGGTTCATTTGTATAACAACGTGTGAACAGATGCGTATATTTCTACACGCGGTGGTTTTGTTGTTTCTGTCTCTAGTGTGAACCGAAGGCGATATATTCAACACTTTCCATTAATTTTGTAAAATATAATAGCTGCTGCAAAGATAGCGGTTTCTGTTGCCCCGTCTTTGAGATTAAAATCAATATTATTTGTTCTGTAAACTTGAAAAAATGTGTATTTTTTTTTTATTTCCCCGTTACATTAGATAATAAAGACTTAAAAGTTATTAAAAATTATAAACTAGAATTCATTACTGAAATTTGCCAGGAAATTATGCACTTTCCCAGTAAAATTGGTTACTTTCATTGTTAAGGGAATTACGAGGTTTATATGAACTTTAAGGACGTAGGCTTATTAAATTATATTGATATTTGTAAATTATGTTTTTCGCATAGGTAATCGTATCACTAGTCAATAAGAAGCGAAACAAAATCATACTTGTTACAACTTAATTATTTTTGTTACTTGAATAAATTTAATTAAATTACGTAAACAAATTTCGTGAAAAAAGTTTTGGATTTATCAAAATACGACTTATGTTTAAAAAATTTAACCATCTGTTGAAGCAACGGATGAATTCAAACAAACTATTTGTTATATTTACTCCATTTATTTTTTCGTTAACAGTGTAAACATGCTTTGTCTGCGCCAAACTTGTTCCTCGGCGCAAAGTGGCAGTTGCTAACACAATACTTGAAGTACAAAAACATAGAACAATTTTTACTGCTACAATACTTGCGTCTTCTTACGAGCAGGTAACGTTACATCGCTGATATTGAGCTAATACAAGTTTAACTCAGCGGAGTTTGCGAAGTATTTTTTGACCTGTCGTCTAGAAAGAAGAGTATTTAGGTTGATATTTATGGTGCTGACATTGCTACACGTATCTCATACGTCGAGCAACCCCGGACTTGAAGATACCGAATCGTACATGTTGACCAGACTTCCTCGTGCACTTTAACATGTGCCTTGATTATTTCCTCATTACAGTTTCACAATGATGACATATGCCACTATAAAAATGTAACATATACTTATTTGAGTATCTTACCCTTTCAATTGCGTTCGTTAACTTATTAAAGCAAAGTCCTCGAGTAAAGCTGTATTGTTTACTACAATCAGTAAAATAAAACAACCACGGGCGAGACTGGTGCGTGTCGCATAGTTTTTTATGTGTGAGCTCATTACTGATTAAAAATAATAGTTTTATGTATGCTACTTCAAGAAAGACATCAGCTGAACTAAGAATTTTACCCCAAACATAATTCGGTACTTAAAATTTTTTAAAATAATTTTAAGTTAAAAGTTAAATACTCATTTTAAAAAATACTACTGTGTAACAATTACTTAACATCTGACGTTTTGCTGAACTTTGGAAGAGTTTATTTCATCCCTGTGTAAAGAAAATATCAGTTCAACATAGAACATTATTTGTCGCTGGCGTAAACACGCTAATGGCCGTACAGGACGGCCATGTAACAGACTACTGCATTATTAATTATGCAATTAAATACGTCACTGATCAACGTTCTACTCCGGAATTCTTTATTTGTTGAAAACATTCGTTTCGTAAGAAGCTTCATTACGTCTACAAGTCTTGTAAGAGTTTCTAAATTATTCAACCATAACCATCACAGTCGACCCTTTTTATCAACACTAATTGAATTGTTTTCGTTTTTGCTCTTGATCGTTAAGCAAATAAGTAATTATTTTCTACCTTTGTTAATTGTTATGTCTTCTTTATTAAAACCCTTTCCGACTAGTCGGTATACCATTATTTCCTAAACATCTGTTTACTACGACGAACATACAAAAATTTAACTAGCAGGTTTTAATTCACAGTTCCAATTGAACTACTAAATATATAGCTTTACCTATTTTTTTATTTTAATATGAATTAATTTATCAATTTGATTTACGCCAATTCAAATCTTCATTAACAATTTTGTTTTGTTTCATATATCATAAATAGAGATGATGGTTTATCGCGGGAAAAGTTGACTGTTTGATGGATTTCAATATACGTCCAGCTTACCAGAAGATTACTGGCTTTAGCTTGTACGTGTAGCTGTTGCCCTATTTGACTGAGCCAATAAGAATCCCGATATTGTAATACTGGACGCCTGGTATTGGTCTGCAGACAGCTACGTTGTGTCAGTGTTTTCAAGGCATTGGTCTGCAGACAGCTACGTTGTGTCAGTGTTTTCAAGGCTATCTTGGCACAAAACATTTTCGCGATATACCATCATCTCTAATCATAAATACTATATTCTGTAAAAATAAAGTACATTTAATTTTACAACCTATTAAAAAACATATTAACATCATAAATAAAGTTATGTAAGACTGTTAACTTTAATTATACGAGCTTGCTGGTCAGCATTGATTTTAAGGTATACAATATTGAGATTAGGTTTCACATTTGACTAATCATAGGAGTTTTCTTTTTAGTTTACAACTTAGGTAGCCTACGTATGAAAATACATAATGGTTTTACAATCGCTACATCACATTAACTTCAATGGTGTATCCTAGAAAAAAAATTTACAAATGAGCATACCTAAGGTTTATTCCGGATTGAATATGGCGTGATGATGCCACACTCCGAGTTCTAGTATTTATTTACAATAACCATGACAAGAAGTTACCAGTATAACTGATAAGCCTACTTTCCTCAAAGGGGGTGCAAATTATTAGTGAAAATAAAAATATTTATCATTACCTATATAATACTATTAATTTTGACATATGGTGAACGAAATACACAAAAGATAAGTCAGCTTACTACGTAACATACGCGTACCCACTTTGATATAATTGGGAACAAAAATTCTGAGAGGAATTCTTATCACGATATTTTGGAGTGAGCTGGGAGTTTCTTACGGCCACATACAAAAAACTTAACTTGATTAGCAGGCAGTGAACAGGTTACTGAGAACAGTGTGTGTAGTAAGAATTACAGAGTCAAGCCAGCTGACCAATAAACCGGCGAAATGTCCGAGCATCAAAGCAGGGACATGCAAATGTTGCGTTGTTACCTGACAGCAGGCTAGACTTGAAATTACTGTGTGCTCATCTGAATACTGCTAGTGGCTGATAATTTATGTGATGCGACTGAAGGACATTTTCAACTAGCGATTCGCATCATTACGTAATAGTAGGGACTTGAAAATTTCGCGAATTCAATTACCTGTATCCATTCTACTATGCATATTCAAGGCCCGTCTATTCGTTCATTGTTTGCTGTTCCACTGAGTAGTAGTTAGTAAACAAATTGTCGGGGCTTGAGTATGTATAGTACAATGGATTCTAGCCTACATGTCACTGAATTCGCGAAATTTTCCAGTCCTTACGTAATAGGCCTCATTCGGTAATGTGGCCACACAAAGATACGAAGACTCGGTACCGTTGTGTGTTTCGATATTGACAGGCCAGTGGATTCCTGCCACTCGTTAAATACTAACGCTAAGTTTGCAGGTCTCTGCCTATAAGCGTATCAGTTATTCCATACTGTCACACAGAAATAACTGTTTTGTGGTGGTTATAACATTTTTTGTCAATGTGGGCCTCACGAAATAACTTTATAGTGAGTAAAAATATTGTTGTAGTTAATTCAAAACTTTATTAGGGACAGCAAAAAAAATCTATAAGGTCCATAATGTGGTGACCCATAAGTAATGTTTTTCCCAGTTTACCCTTATCATGGCTTCACACGTAACAACATTCTACTCGTCTACGGGCTTAGGAGTGAACAGCTGGCTACTAATGCCTGCATATTGAGTTCAATGATAACAAATGCATACGTCGTGTCACGACCCAGTAGAGTCATTATGAATGATAGAAGGCTAGGCTCGTGGCGGGAAGAAGAAACGTGTGAAACCCAGGCTAACCTCTGGCGGTTATGAATGCTCGTGAGTAGAGACAGTGATATTTGGTGAAAATAATCCTGCTTCATTTCGTTTTGAAAGAACAAAAAACGAAACAAATATTATACGTATTATATTTAAAATATCGTGTAAAATATGTTGTGTACGTTGCATGTAGTAAATATTTATTTAAGGAGGATTGTTAGAAAATTTTCTTCTATTTTCAGTGAAGTCAAATTTTGTTTTCAAAATTATCTCTTCAACAAAGCATAGGATATATTCTTGATAAACTGGTTGACATAAATAATAACAAAATCTTCAAGTAATTAATTATTCATGCAGAACCATTGCCAGGGAATTATAGGTTAACTTTCAATACTTCTCTGGCAATGATTCTGCATGACAAATTAATGTACGATTAAATTATTCATATCAAGTTTTTTTATCAAGAATGTAATCTATGCTTTGTCGAAGAGAAAATATTGATAATACAATTTTAATAAACGTTAAGTCTTTAAAACTGAAAAAGCAAAAAAAAAATTTGTCAAACACTCCCCCTTAACATGTATAAATACATGAACCTATTTTATCCCCACCATGCGTTTATCACAACACTGATAACCGACAAAAGCTGGCCACTTACCTGAGGCAACTTTCCCTACCTAACTTACTCTAGTTGGTGCATTTATATAACGGCCTCCTGTGAAGCCGAACTAGACCGCGTAGCAGTCGTCCTACAATGAACGCTCCTGTGGAAACTTAGGGTGAAGGATGAGGAAGAGTTTGTGCTGCCGGGGGCAGTTTCACCGATTCCCTTCTTCTCCACCACTGCTGGAGTGAAGAAGCAACCGTCACCTCTTTACGAGATACACAGCCGTGCCGCAGAAAACGTGAGGTAAGATTAGATGGCGGTAATGTCGCAGTGAAATACATAAGATCTACAATTAAACCTGTCGTCCCACGGCTACATTAGAGTACCAGTTTTTCGTTCTTTTTTTTCATCCTACGGATTTATATATTTAAATGTTATCCATTATGATGAAACTTTTTTCTTTTTATTCTGTTGTATGGTAGAATACGTCTTATTATTACCCATACTAATGGTTTGTTTTTACAACAATGAATTTGTTTAATTTTTACCTCCTCTGATGAAATGTTATATTTTCATGGAAAAATAATATTTACGTTTACCTATATTTTGAAGATAGTGTTCTTTCGGATAAAAAATTCCTGACAAAAATGAAGGGATGTTATAAGCTTGACACCTATATCTGCCTGGCTCTGGCTTCGTAGTTCCCAGAAGGATGGGCAGATTACAGTGTTTATTTTCAAATTGAAAGCTAGATATATCGGGATGTTTATAAGCTGTATTCAATGAATATCTGCCTGTCTAGCTCTTTAAATGTAATGATTTCTTTACCGAATCAGTTTGAGAGGTTCATAGACATATAATGAAATATGTATGCCTATTCTGATGAAAGTGTTATTAGTTTTAACATACATGTATTTTTTTGGAAAATAAACATATTTTTAATATCGGGCAGTGGTTATGTCATGGGTATTCATACATTATTATTATTGTTATATGCAACTAGACCCTGTAGGATCACGAAAACCATTCACACTTATTTTCGCATTCTTTCTGATCTTCCAAGCAGCTCTCATTTTTACTCCGCGGATTCCCTTTTATTCTTCAGTCCATGTTTTGCCAAGTTTCTTTGGAACTTCGTTCTCTGACATCACCAATCAATTGTGTATCTTGTTTCTGTATGTGATTTTATCTTTAACTTACGTGGTATTTATTGGCGCCTTTTCCTATGTCAATTTCGATTTGGCTGATACTATGTATACCAGGATTTTGTTCGTAAGTCTTATTGGTGATAGTCTGCTAACGAGGCCATATATTTTTAATATTTTATTTTTGATTTCTGCTACTAGATCGGACATTTCCTCTGTTGTTTTTCTAGACAGTTATCTGTAACCCTCTTCTGTTAGTTTTGGGCCAAGGATTTTTCTCATGATTTTGTGTTCTTCTTTTAATGTTTTCCATGTCACATTTCGTATGGAGTGTTGGTGTCTCGCTTGCACACTGTGTTTCTGGTTTGATCACTGTGCTGCAGTGTCTGAGCTTTGTGTGTATGGACGTGCATCTCTTGTAGATGTCACTTGTCTTGCCGTATGCTCTCTTCATTATCTGTATTCGTGTCTTCTGTGCCGTATTTCCTCCTCCTGTGGGGTCGAGGATTTCGCCAAGATATCTCAAGTGTGTAGTTTTGTTTATTTAGCTATATTTGGTGTTGAGTTCTTGGATATCCAATTTTGAGCAGAAGAATGCAGTATTTGTAAAAGAAATTTGTAGCCCAACTTTTACTGCGCATTCTTTGAAGAGTTATATTTGCTTAATTGCTGCTGTTTCATTTCCCGCGAATATGGCAAGGTCGTCTGCGAAAGCTAAGTATGAAAGTTCTATGTTTGTCTTTCGGTCTTCCGAGCCGTGTAGGTTTCCACTGTCTTTGGTTTTACATCTCTTTTTCCCATTTTCTCATTATTTTGTCTAAGACTATGTTAAAAATTAATGGGGATAGTCCATCACCTTGTCTTACCCTGGTGTTGGTCAAGAGGGGTTCAGAAATTTCGCCCCATGATTGTTATCTTTAGATCTTGTGTCAGTCAGTATCTGCTTGATCAGCCTTAATGTTTTTGAGTCAAGTCCTAAGACTGTTGGTCGACAGAGTCGAATGCCCTCTTGACGTCTAGGAAGTTGCAGTTGATTATAGTGTTTCTAATTGCTTTTATCTTAAATATTGTTTTCAGGTTAAATATTTGAGGAGTTGAGTTCCAAAACTTGATAAGTGCACCTGACATGATTTTTCAGAAAGCGCATAAAACCTCTCACGCTTAATCAACACAAAATATGTTGACATTTAAACACTCAAATATTCAAGTGAGTCAATATAAGTAAGTTAAAACAAAGAAATTAATTATATATCCATATTCGTTTATGTTATAGCACTTTAAAATCGGCATGTATCAAGTTTTGCTGCAAAATAACATGTGTAAAAAGTTTTGAGATATGAAGCTCTGTTACGACTTAATGTATAAAAAATGAGGTTGGACCATGAGTCAATCTAACTTTATATCATGTACACCAAACGTTTTTTTCGTAGACCCCTGGAATACAGACAAAGCCTCTTGAAGTAAATGTTAAAGAATGTTGAACAACACAAGAATCATTCAAATCCAAATAAAATTTATATTTTCTTCCTTAAACAAAACAATATTTAACCACCAAAATCATAAATGTTTTCACTTCCAAAGTAAACAAATGTTCCCCATTCAAAATCACAAATGTTTGTATTTCCTAATTAACAAACAGCTTCATTATGACTTTTCATGAACACGCATTGTTGCACTGAAATCAAAACTGCTAACACTTGCGTTCGTAGACAAAGCCTTGTTTTTATTATCACACCCTCAAGTCTAGCTCATCATCTTTATGCCCATGTTCCACAGTATCACTTTCTACTGCATCGGCTTCCGTGGTGTCACATTCGCCATCAATGAATTTGAGAGCTTCATTATCACGCCACAAGTAACAAAAGAGCTTTTCAGCAGTGAATCTACGTCCTTGAGTTTCTCTGCTTTTACCATAACCGTAGTGGGTAATGGCTGAGAATTGATGTATTTGACGGACCTGTACTTCTTGAAATAGTTCTGTAGTCTGCTGTGTCCATGTGGTAGTGAACTTCCCCTTTCACCCGTATGACGACTGCTCCATTCACTCCTTCCCTCTTTTTTAGATGAAGTCTCTTGGGAGGAGCAAACATGAAATGAAGTTGGCCAGTACTTCGTACCACTGCTTGAACTGCATCCTTCCAATTCAGTACAGCAACATCATCCCCAATGCTCTTGACAGTACCAAAGGAGTCAAATATTTCTTTGTATTCTAACGGTGACACAATAACATCGTTCTTTCTAAGACTCGATCGGGAGGTACAACCAATGCCCAACGATAGGGAACATGAGTAATTTGTCTTACGAGTTGTTAAATTGTGCAATGATACATATGCATAAAGTTTTGGAACAAAACGAGAATTTGTTCCACTTTAAGCATATTTATTTGTGAAGTTTTGATACAACATGGTGATAGTTCATGTAGGTGGCTTAGGAACAAAACCTCATATTTTAGAACTGAGAATTTCGTACCGTACCTAAATTCAAGCAAGAAATAAACATGTATGATGCAAAATGTTTGTTTCGTATAATGGAGGGGTACGATACCTACCCACTACCGTAGCTAACTAATTTTTTCCCATTTCTGTACTTATCAAGTTTTGGAACCAACCTCCTCATTTGTTCTGCACACGGACGACTAGTGCAGAAGCCTACCTGGTACTCCCCAATTTTGTTTTCTAATTGTATTGTGTTCTTTGGAGTAGGCATGCTAAGAGAATTTTATAGGATTCTTGTGGTAAGAACAGTCCTCTGTAGTTGTTCACACCTGTCGTATCTCCTTTTTTGTCAAGCGGTTGAATGAATGCACATTTCCAGTCTTCGGGTATTCTCTCTGTTTGCCAGATGTTAGTGATGATTTGTGAAAGTTCCCGTAGTGATGTTGATCCAATGATGTCGTTTTTATCAGATGTTCTATTATTTTTCAGTTAAAGTATGTCCCTGTAGATTTAGTTTTGCGTTGGTGGGAATGATTCGGGGTGGTGTGGGTACAATTTTCATTTCGAAACCTTGGGTAGGATTCAGGGCAGTTTAGGAGATCAGAAATGTACCGTGCCAGTTCGTCACAGTTCTCACGATTAGTCAGAGCTAATTTTCCATCTTATTTTATGAAGCATAAGTTCTGTGGTATGTACCCACACATTTTACCTGCAAAGGTTCTGTAGAAGTTTCTTGTTTTGTAGTTGCGGAGGTTTTCTTCTATAGAGTCCAGTTGCTCGTTCAGATATTTTATCTTTTTTTGTCTTACTCTTTTTGCTACTTCTATTCTGGTCTCATGAAAGCATTGTAGGCTTTCCGGGGAACTTTAGAAAGATGGAGAAGCTGATATGTCCATTTTACCAAAATGTTTAGGAGAGCATTTTAAAGATTCAAGGCTTCGAGAAAATTCGAATATTTGCTTAAATAAATAATCTGTGTTTGTTGCTCATTCGAAAATTGTCTATAATACACATAAGTAAGATTTATTAACAATATTACTAAAAAAATCAAGAATTTTTGCCATTTTCTGACACTGTGTAGGACATATCATGTTTTGCCTACTTATGCTCGAGTGTTTATTTTTTATTTTGTCAGAAGATCCTAGGATGCAATAATGAAAACAAGTATATTTATGTAAAAAATACTAAACACGTAAGACAACAAACAGAAATATACCATACATGGACATGAAATATATGAATTACTTTACAGTCTTTTACACATCCGAGTCTGATTTCAGACCATCTTCAAGCTCATCAAACTCTCTTGCATATCCACTTGTAGGCAAATCCTTATAAAAACCTTGGCAGTCCGCATCTAGGAGGTCCAACATGGACAACAGATATTTTTTCTTCAGTGGGTTTATCGCCAAAGGTTGGGTGTTAGAACGTGCAATGGAAACAGACTCAGCACAAATAGGGCGCCCTTCTTCCACACATCGTATATCAAGAATTCTGAATGGTGTCTCAGTGTCAAGAGTGTGTTTTAAATGTATTATGCCAAAACTGGAACTAGTATACCGAAGCCATTTAATTTTGAGCCACTGTACTTTCTCTTCTTCAGTGTCTGATGTTCTTTTGACCAACACATTCTTACTCAAAAGCTGTAAAAAACCAGGAAGTCAGTCTGAGTCAATTCGAAGACATGGAGCTTCTTTCTTCCTCTAACCATCCTTATAAACTGATACCAGTCTCGAGGAACAATAATTTTCATTTGCTCATCAATTTGTTTCTTGGCTCTCTCAATCCTTGCATGGTCACTATCACACTCGAGGGTTTGTATCCTGGCAACAGAAATTTATGGTTTGAAGCATGGCAACACTAAACATTAGAGCCATGCTAATGTTTCTGATCTGACCTTCACGTGTATCAGAATATGTTGTTACATGCTAAACAGTTTCGGGTAAACTTGAAAATTTTTTAAAGACACGTGACGCTATTTGATTGGAGCCTTTGCCTCCAATTACTTCTTGCCCCGTGAAGCACTCGGTAGCCTCATCTGATGAACAGTCACGTACTGTGAGATCGTAAGTAGAGAGCATTCTTTTGTTGTAAGCAATTTTAGTCGAAATATATGGGGTAGGAAGAACTTGCTGGAAGACAAAAATAATCACCCTTTCAGATGGATTTTCCTTAGTAGAAAGCTTGTCTCGTTTCTGAATCTCATATGCTTCCTCAGCTTCTGCAACATGGGAATCATGTAGTTGGGAAATATTCGCAGTATCTTGTTTGCTAGTAGAATTCCTCTTTCGTGCTTTATTTTCATCATATTTCTTACAAGTGTCAATGTGAGGTTCCATGAACTTGTATCCAGTTGAATTAATCACATAGTGGCGACATGTCCTCTTGTGTGGGATGTGTACCACACTTGCCTCACCCTTGGTTTCCAACAGAGGTCAACACAATCTTTAATAATAAAGGGCACATTGCCGGAAGGGCCATTTGCTAGATTACTGGTTCTGGGCTATATGAAGTAGAAGAAAATCATAAAATTTAAACGTTTTATTATTATATACCATTTAAAATTTACATTATAACAATCCTTTAATACTGATTATGCACCGGTGCGATTATTAAAGAGGTAAAGAGAAAATTTAAAGTCAGTCTGTGTCCATAAATAGTCAAAAGTACAAGTTCTATTTCCTTCACTTTGCCGATAATATGCAGGTGATCCAGAAATGTTACGTTATTGAAAACACAGAAAGTCCAGCCCAATTATTTGTCTTACGTACAGTTACATATCCATACTTTGTTAACTGTAGATCGTCCAGGCCACGTATTTTCAAATCAGAGTTGCCGCGATGTGTGGTTGTCCCATTCTCTTCACGAGTGGTGCCGCAAAAGTTACGTTACTATATAAATTGACGTCCACAGTATTTGCTGCAATTCCTGATGCTTGTAGACTTTGCCGAGAGTTACGTTAAGGCACATAAATTGCTCAACATAGCAATCGTTGAAGCCACCTGCTTCAACCATACTCAAAACCCGTGCCAACTTAAACTCTTGACGTCCGTCGACCACGGCATAGTCCCTGACGTTTTACTCTGTTGATCGCTGCTCGCCAAGTCCTGGTGCTCATGTCACGCACGCACCGTCTACCGCGCACACAGCCCTCCTCGCAGGCACTTACAGAAATTCATTTATGTGGGCTATATTTGTGGGCTTATTATATTATAATATATTAAACCTCTCACCATAATTAAACTAACCCTATTTACAATACAATGAAATATATTATAAAAAACTACGTAAATGTGCCCTTTAGAATACTGGTGATAAATATTGAAGATATACACACCCATATAGTTTCTTTCTTGGGGTCACTATGCGCTGGGTTGCCAACTGCTACACGGCACACAACCCGAGACAACACCATTTGTCTCAACATCTATGAATACATCATAACCAGTACACTTATTTTTACCTTCCACTTCTTTCATTTTCTTATATTCTTCATGCATGGTGTTTATTTTCAAGTGACTGGGTAAATATATTTCATTAGGCGAATCCCTGCGTGAATAGTGGCTCTCGTGTCTTGGGTACTTGCCAATAAAATCTATGATTTGAATACGCTCATCAAGTAATTTGTTCTTAGGAGTATGACGTCCTCTTGCATCAGGTTCAACAAAGCCTGTTTTAGAAGCACACAATTTCTGTACAATAACATTTACTTTGCCTCTAGATATTCCATATGCATGCATGAACATTTTCTTGAATACCTTTGTTCTCGTTGTTCCTACATACAGAATGTAATGTACTGTAATCTGCCTATCGTGATTAATCCCTCCAATCTTCCCTCTTCCTTTTTTTTCAACACTTTTGTCACAAATAGACATCCTGCTGTACAAGACTTCATCTTTAACTTCGTTTGGCTTCTTACCAAATTCAGCAAAGCATTTTTATGGATCATCTGGTTTGCACATTTCAAAACATTTCATTCTCTTGCATTCACTTAGTAAGCTAAAAGTTATGGCTGGAACCACATTACCTTGTCTATTTATATAGGATAAGCCCTGCTCTTTTTCCTTCCTTTCTTTCTCTCGTTTCCTAACGCCTTTTCTTCTTTTTGCCTTTACTTCAGATGAAGAAATGTTCAAACAATGATCAGTTCTAGATTCACATATTAGATTACTAACTTCAACAGCTGCAGACTTTCCAGGCTGCACAATAACATTATCACCTACCACTTCATCCAGTGGGTCATCAATATCCTCAGATGCATAGCCCATTAATAATGTTTCTCTTTGACTTACAGTGACTCTCATTTTCCTTTTAGAACAGCTTTCTACATCTTCACCAGGTTGATATGTAGGTTCTTTTTCAGAATCATTATATTCTACATAGTCTTCCAAGCTCCTCGCAGACTGTCGTTTACTGATGTTGATTATATATATATATATATATATATATATATATATATATATAAATCCCTATTTCCCTTGGTCACGCCATCACGCGTGAACGGCTGGACCGATTTCACTTTTTTTTTTTGTTGAGTTGGTTATTGTCAGGAGAAGGTTCTTATTAAAAAAAATTTAAAAATTGCGCGGAAAATTAGAAAATTTAAGAATACTAAACAACCGTATAATATTATTTCGAATATAACCTTAGCGCTTTGGACAATATAAACATTTGACAAAGAGGGTGTAAAAACTATGAATATCGTTTAAAACAAATGCTTTTATCGAAGTTAATTTATTGATAAAAATAAATAACGAAAACTGAATTTCTTAGTGTACATCACGATTAGTTCAGAGCCATTGCGCCTTGAGGATGCTAAACAAATACGAACATTGTTTTCCATAATTTTGTCTACATGCTTCCTGTCTTGATGATGACTATTGAAATAGAAATGTTATAATTAATAAAAAAAGTGTGTTTATAATTCTAATGCTTTATGATATACAATATTCTTAGTATATAAATAGTTTTGTTGGTATTCCGACACGGGAACAGGCGACATATAACTGGCCATGTGAAAAACATGGATTTTCAAGAAAACAAATACTTAGCGACTGCCCTTGAGATTTATTTATCGACATTAATTATAACAATTCGATTTCAATAGTCATCGTTAAGACAGGACAACATCTGTCAGGTCAGCTAGTCCTACAATAAATATCTTCATTTGTACCAAAGCAGTATTTTTTTTTAACTTGTTCCTATTGTTAGAAATGTCATACAACAATCACATGTCAGCCTGTGACGGATTTCTAGAGCCCGAGATTGTTTCAAAATGCACAACTTTTTTTGAAAAGCATTATTGGTAATGTCTGAAATTTCAGATTCATTAATCACTGGCAACAATACACTTTCTCTATGACCACGGGCATTTACTGAGCAGCTTTCCTCTATGGTTGCGATTTCATATGACTTTACTATTATGCAAGATTAAGAAAGCTCTACTGCTGAACTGTTTCTTACGTTTACTACAAACAAACATATTGGGTATTAATAAACCACAATATAATCAAAATATGTTATCAATATAAACTCCATTACCTTATTTATTTTGTTTCTGCCAAATATGTTCCTGCTGGCTGCTATATGCACAGATCACCAAGGCACAGATGCACACTAACAACTATCAACAAAGAAGAACATCGCCTCTACTGAAAGAAGTGCTACCAATAGCAAAATACAAATTTCCTTGGTAATAAAAACCAAAGATAAAACCTAACTACTAACATTCCCTGCTGAAAAAGAATTACACGACATTTAAAATGCATTTCAACATATTAGTTCCTTCCAACTTTATAAGAACAATAATAGTTCTAATATCTCGGATGGCAAAGTTTGAAATGTTAACACATCAAATTTTGGCAACTTTTACATATCGATATTATGACATATCATGAATTGCCATGCCTCATACTTTCTTAGCCAGTGGACTGACACATATCAAATTTTGCCACCTTGTAGATCTCAACAAGACATACATAACCGCATTTAAAACTCGTTATTGATAAAAATTGGCATATCAGCCTCTGCCATCTTTCTACAGTTTTATTGTTGACATTTTCAAATTATTGTTAGCGTCTTTCCAGTGTACTTTCACATTCTAAGTCCCACCATGGAGGTTTAGTATTCTTGTTAAAAGGGAAATGTTTTTGTATAATTTATGTAGAGAACTGTTCCCTTGTGTTGCTTGTCATTTTTCCCAGTCTTCTTTTCTATTGCATTCTGCGATCTTTTTTAGTACTCATATAAAATATTTTTTTCTAACCACTGGTGATTATTCTCAGCACAAACGTTTTATAATTAGTGAATGCGTGTTAATGCAGAATTTTTGTACTTTTAGTATACATTGGCACCTATATATTAATATTTAATGTATCTGCTACATCATATATTGCATGGGGTTTTTCTGTGGAGTTTGACATACTTCTTGCGTACGTGCATTGCTTTGGAGAGAATGCTGATTTATTGGCATCGTTTTGTCTGTGTTTGTTGTATATTGCCGTGTCGAAAGCTGGTTCGGATTTACGATCTACATATAGAAGCGCACGATCTGTAGGTGCCATACGACATGTCGCGCTCGTCCACAAATCTCCAGAGAACTGCGATTCATAAAGAAAGGAATGCATATGGCGCGGAGACGACATCTCAAGCCCCAAAACTTTTACCCATAAAAACAAATTTCACCGTCATAACTGCTCAGAAAATATCAGTATTTTTATATTACGACACCAGGAAAGTTAGTTAACCGTAGGGCAATTAAAATGGCGATTTCAGATCTTTATTAATAACAGTAGCACATTTCATGCAAGCTCATTCAAACAACCTTTCGACATCATCATGACTTGATTGTAACACTGGCACGGTTCGAGGGGGTAATGTAATAAAACGATTTAAAATAAAATAATACTATATATATATATATGTATATATATACACACGCACAAAATATGGTCGGTTTACTTACATCATTTATAACTCAAGAATGGCTGAACTGATTTTAATTATCTTTTTTTTTTTTTTGGATTCGACAACCACCCCACCCCCCACGAATAGCAGAATAACTATTAAAATATCGGAAAAATTCAGGGGAAAAAAATATATATATATAATAAATTCCCGCATCACTGAAAATTAATACACATAGATATTTGAACACGGATGACATTTTCACGATATCTATTCCTCGATAACTCTGCTAGAAGACGCTACAATCGAATTGGGGGGGGGGGGAGAAAGTTACAGAAGTATAAAGAGGACCGAAGGCCAAACTTAGAAGGTGTCAATGCAAGTGCGACTGTGAGCACCGAAGGCCCAAGACGAAGCGTACTACGTCAACTTCCGAAGGTTTCAAATGTGGCGTATTTTCGAGGGCTAGTTTATACGCGAGCAAAGCAGCGGGTAATAGCTAGTTACAAATATAACATACTGTGAACTCTGAAATAACTGGTCCTTTACCGCATTCTGTATTTACTAAATTTAAAATAAATTAAAACAGTTTTCAACATAAATTTAGTTACTAAACATCGGTGTATATAGTTCCCTAATTGTAGTACATTAAATACACATTCTAAAGCTACTTTGTATTTAGATGACATAAACTCACTGAAACGGTTGTAATGTTAGTACTTGTAATGTTTGTGTTTGTAATATTTTTGTTTTGTTTAGGTAATTCAATTTTTTTCTTAAGGTAATTTATGTTAAGGTAGTTAACTTTATGGCAAATTTTGTTCGAAAGGGCTAAAGGTCAGCTCTGTATTAGATGACGTAAGCTCACTGAAACGGTTGTAATGTTAATACTTGTAATATTGGTATTTGTAATAATTTTTTTGTTTAGGTAATTCAATTTTTTCTTTAGGCAATTTATGTTAAGGTAGTTAACTTTTAAGGCAAATTTTGTTTTTGATTTATTTATTTCTTTAAGGCAAATGTTATCACTTAATTTTTTTATTTCTTTCTTAGCAAATGTAAATTATATGATGCAATGTATCACGTATTTGTTGCAAACCGGCCCATGGCTGAACTATACGTGGGTAAATAAATGAAATAAATGAAATTAATAAATAAAACATACGTAAAAAAATACAACATAAATAAAAATGTAACAAGCTGTTGAGCATTAGAAAAAATCGCTGGTACAGAAAATATATCACCATCCACAATCTTGTATATGTAGGCATTGCTTAAGCAGATATTTGATATTATTTAAATAGCGTATCCTGTAATACATTACCTCAAATCGTGAGATAAATTCACAATTTAAGATTCATTATAACATATCCCTTTAGTAAGCCAACTTGAAATATCTCTTTATAAGGTTTTATTGAACGTTTAACAAAGGCATTCGAATTTTGTCACAAATGAATATTTTCTCATTATGTGATAACTTTGTAATGACAATCCTTAATATGTTACATGGTAAACCGTTATTGATTTATGAGTTTATAGCAATATAGTGCACTTTACCAGAGAACTACGCTTACATATTTTATGTGATTCCTAACAACCGGAATTTGTAGAAACTACGTAATTCTGACATGGCTTGTGATTCTTTTAACTGTCGTGCAGTGCTTTGCTATTTTTATTTTACCTTTTGGATTATAGGAGTTGACCACATTTTTTTTATTTAGGAATTACGGTTTAAAGACCAATGCATTTTTATATATATGTTTTAAAAATCCAGTTGGTGTTTTCCCTAATATTGCTGTCTGAAAAAGCCGTTTGTAACCATTATGAAAGATCCGTAAAACATGCTCCCAATAAACGAGCTGAGTATTTTACCTCATAGCGTCATTGGATGAAGTGTGGGGTTTTACTGTCCGTTTGTATTCGTAGGTGTACAAATTATGTGTGTGACAGATTTGCCTAACAAGAATTTACAGCTCACGTCCACATCTTAGAAGCATTGCCAACTTGATTTGTAAGTACAAACTTTAAGAAAGGAATAAGTATTAAATGTAGTAATCACTTTTGATCGGATCAATTGTGAAGAAAACGTTTCAGACAGGAAGTTGGCCTATTCTTTGTATCATTTCTGTAGAAAAATTGATTTATATGAAACCCTGTTAGTTATTTTAATACTTAATGTATTAATTTCGTTTAAAATTTATACTTAAGGAACGTTTAAGCCTGGCGCATGGCCGGCGTTGTAGTGAGTTTCTTCTTTATTAGGCCTACATGAAACTGCTAAACTTGTTCTCAATATATTCATCTACGCAAAAAAAAAACCCACAATTGAAACCTTGTGAAATGTAGCACGATTATTTGAAACATTATATTAGGGTCCCCCAAAACGTCTCAAAACGACTTATTTAGACTGCTGTTACTGCAAAAATATCACTCGTAATTGTAAAACACGATAGTAGAAGAATGCTTTAGCCATTGCAACAAACTTCCCACAAAATTAGAAGGTCTCTGCTTTAAATCCTACACAAAATAAAATATAACAAAACTGAAGGTGCACCCCAGTTAAACAAGACTGTCGAGTGTGGCAAGTTGAATCTCATCGCTCCTCCTGTATCCACACAGTAAACGCGGAAAATTGCATCCAGTACACGAGCCTTATATATATATATGTATATATATATATGTATATATATATATATATATATATATATATATATATATATATATATATATATATATATATATATATATATATGTATATATATCATATAAGTATTACTTTTAACCGTTTACTTAGAAAATAATTTGATTAAAATTCATATCACATTTCAAAACTGTTCATTGCAGATTTGATAATTGTACTTCGATTACCATTTAAACTTCGTAGCAGTAAGGTTAATTCTACAAGAGGTTAGAAAAATCAATGATAAAAGTTTGTCACAGGGAAAAGTTCTGCCGCTTGAGCGCTGGTATCCGTCAGGAGTGTAAACTGACTAACCACAGAGCCTTCCTGAATTTTAAGTTACATAACGTTGGTAATTTAAAACGAGGAATTGGTTTATTTTCACTTAAAAAATAAATTTGATGACTTCTATCATTTCCTAGCCTACTTAAAAGTAATTTTACTATAGTTCCGTATTTTTCTGGTCCCTTAGTGATAGCAGCGAAACTAGTGGCAGAAATTATTCCTGTGCCAAGTTCTCCCATAATAAAACACATTTTCTTTCTAACCTGTTGTAGAATTAACCTCAGTAGCAGCTTGGCCTACAGAGCTCTTACAGTTTACTCGTAACAGACGGCAGGTATTTTACGCAGCACGGCACAGCATACTGTTTATTATAAGTAACAATTCCAGAAATAACGCTTTACTGGACTAGACAGTTACGTGTCGGGTTATAAGAAACCATTTCCGCTTTCTCTGAATGAATGTTTAGTAAATGACACCAGCAAAGTCAACAACACACAACGGTCTTTCTAGGAACTGTAGCTTCAACCATCCTCGTAACTCAGAGAAAAATTCTCCCTTAGTATTTTATAATAATTTCTCCTTTACTAAATTAAAGAAAATTAATGCATTAAACTTAAAATTTAATAATAAAAGAAGACCCATGAAATATATACCAAAGCTGAAACATTTAAAAATAACATTGGTTTGTGTAAGTCATCACTCTTCAACTAAAAACGGCAGGAAATAATGCAATTTTGTTTTTCCAGGCGTGTTTGCCAAACTAAGTTTTGTAATACTATGTGTTAATGTTTTCGAAATTCTCGTTTATTATCTCAAAAACTCCAAGTGTGTCCAAGGTACATGGTAAATTGAATTATACTAAGACATGAAATGACTCACACATTTTGATGGTTTATCATTTCAAGAGAATTTTACAGATTGTTAGTAACAGTTGCTACAATATCACTGAAAACAATGTCGATAATCACGCAATTTTGAAATAATCTCTCCGTATTACATATTTTGAGGGTTTTCGTAAACGTTAATTAGATAAATGTTCTTTATATAAATAAAATATTACCTGATAAACATACGTGTGTTAATGACTGAATAATATGGCTACATGTGTTTTTCCGTACTTTATTCCACACTAGAAGATACAAATTATGTTAAGCTGAAACTGTGCTAAATACAATAAAACAAAAACAGCAATTTTTGCTACTTAAACAGATGTAGTTCAGCAACATATCGGCAAGTTTCTAAGAAGGCTTTACCGTTCACGAAACGGGATGTTTTGTAAACTAAAGAAATAGTTACTAAGGTTTTTCAAACACTTCTTTTGTACAGTTATGTTTATGAAATGCTGATTTATCATGTGGCTGACGTTCACTCATTTTTTCACATTCACAGTTAAGTAAGAAGTAACTACTTCAAAGTATATTGAGCAGACGAAGCTAATGAATATGGCTGAAAACAATTATTTTTGCTTTCATTTTCTGTGAACACCATGCATACAATTTCGCTTATTCGAACCCAATTTTGAATCATTAAAATTGTTTAACTACAACCCTAAATATGCTAGTTAAAAGCTTTATTTGTTCGATTAGTGTTAATATCATACCACAAGAAGAAAATAAAGTGTTGGTTTTACGATATAAACATATAATGACTTCGCTACAAAATATAGTAAACAGTTAGTACAGCAAAAATTACAGGTAACATTTTAAAAAATGTGTTTCAATTTGACAGTTACTTATAAAATTGCACAGAAACAAAATTACATAAATTTATATTTTATGCGTACGATAATATAAAATACATTTCAGTAAAATGTTTGAGATATAAAATCAAGTACATTAATCGCACCCATAAAAGCTTCATGCCATATCTGCGAGAAAACGAAACTATTGGAAACAAGATTCGTCGTTCAATTAGCGATACGTTTCACGTTAATTTATTGATATTTCGCCACTTTTAAGCAAGAATTTACCGAGAAAGTCAACTCATTCAAAAGTATTGGTATTGCGTTCGGAAGAACTTGGACTCGATCCTACGTGACCGATGTTTTTCGCAGTATCAGCGTTATGTTCACGATTTCACCAAAAAAACTTACAAAAGTGCTAAATATTGCAAATTATTTTAAAGGTTATTAAATGTTCAATTTGAAATCATACTGTAAATATAATTGTTTCCCTTAATTTTTATGGTATTCCGCTCTGCCACTGGAGCTCGTTTAGTCCCCTACATCCAACCCCCCCCCCCCCCCAACGAAACAACTTTTTCACCACAAGAGAGTAAATTAATTTTGTCAGAAACTTTTGTGGGTGCACCCACACAAACTCACAAAAGTATTTTTTTCCTTTGCAATTTTTTTTTGGGCACCATGATTTGCTCACTTCACCAACCCCCACACATTTTCCTTATTTTTTGGCAGAAATATTTGCGCGTTTACGCACAAATTTCATTGTAATATGATGGATGGTATGCATACGTTACAGACAAAGAGACCGTCACACACACAGCCACGCACACTTACAAATATATATAATGCAGGTATAAGTTAGATACGTTTCTTACACGGCATTAGTCTTCTTAAAAGAAAAGTTGTGGTAGTGACATTTTTGATAATGGTGTTCTTTAACATTTATCAGTAGAGAAGTAATTATTCTACACGTTTTTCCCATTTAGGTTTATCTCTTTAAAATGTTTGAAGTTTACGGAACCATTATCCTTTAAAACACACACAACATTGTATTTTCCTTCACGAAATGAGAATTTCGAATTTTGAAATTTATTTGTTCTGAAAGCCATTTTTTATCTTTTCGGCATTTTAGAACTGTAGGCAGTAGAACGCATGTAGTGAGTTGACCTAAGGGACAGTTGGCCTAGGTTCTTTAGAATGGATTGTTCAGCTGAACGTAAGTTTGAAAAAGTCTGTATCGGAATCTTATAAGTCCAACATAACTTAACTAATTTTTTTAATTGTACATTTGTCAAGCAACTGATACAAGTCCACCGGGCCGCTGCAGTTGGTATGAGAGATGGAATTTTGGCGAGTGTCATAGATACTAGATCAATGTGTCACACCCAAGGCCTGAGACAAAGAGATCTTGGAGCTCGTTCAAATATCTGGTACCTCTATTGACGCAGAAAGTTCGTGAAATTACCGCAGATTGCTGCTACCAAAGCAGTACAGTTTCGCATGGCAGGTATAGGAAATATTGTAGATTTTTCATTATATGCACGAGTGAAATTATTTCAGAACAACGTATAATTTTCTGAGAACATTGTGTGTTACAAATGCCACGTTTCAAACTTATTTACACCTAAGGGCATATTTCAATGGAAGTTTTCGTTAATATGACAAGGTAGGTTAGAGTAATTGTATATCGGACAAAATTTATTTCTAAGCGTAACGTATTGTTCTTAGTATTTTCTGTTGACTACGACACATTTTCAAAAAAAAGTGTTGAATAACATTTTTAGTGTAAGGAACGAATGAAAAATTAACGTATCAAAGTAATCATACCTTGCAAAATGAGAACATTGTAACAACTGAAGATATTTATTTTTGTGCAATATAGAAAATATTTTTGCTATTTTTAGCTACGCGTTCACGCCGTTCCCTACTGTTAAATTGTAATGGGGCCTTAGAACGTAATGTGCATGTGTGTGTGTGTTTATATATAAACTCCCGATTATCCGTGTTAATTGGTGCTGCGTCACGCACGAATAATCGGGAAACACGGATAACCCGAAATTAGCACATTTGTTAACATAAAATTGTAAAAATAAATTGAATTTATATTTTACTAACTCAAATACCATAATTAGTACTGTCTTTACCTATGAATAACGTATTTCACTACCTTTTCACCAAAATAAATAAAAATATGTTTAGGGTGAATGGTAAAAAACTAGAAAAAATGATGTTGAAATTTTGTTAATCCACTGTTGCACGATCTCGTTAATCCATTCTTGCATGCAAGAGTTGACACTCTTACACTCCAAAAATATTTTTTTACAAAACTTTTTGGTTTTTGCAGTGTTAAACATACAGAAAGCCACACGGATAATCCAAAAACCGGTTAATCGGTGCACGGATAATGGGGAGTTTACGTGTATATATATACACATGATGTATTAGGAGATATAAGAAAATCGATACTTTATTGTGTACAGGGTAGCCTAATAAATAACATTTAATTTTAATAAACTGTCACAATTTTTAACACTCCAATATATGCAGTCTTCTAAGACACATGAATTCGGGAGGGAATTGTTAGGTTTGTTTGAAATATTTGCATGTATTTTAGTATTACAGTAAACCGTGTATGCCCATGTGTTATTTGAAATTATGTAAATTTGTAACAGTTAATAGCCACGTAGAGTGTTTCGGAAAGGTTGTTAGACCAGTTTCATTTTCATAAAATGAGGAACATTGTCATTACGGTCAGCTGAAAAGTGGTCTCGGGACTCTATTAATGTAGGTTATTTCTTAATCGACTTTAGTCGCCGAAAGTGGCACATTACATGCGCATTTAATGAAATATAACTGTCCTTGACTTCAATAGCCAATATGCTGTCGACACGTTATATTCTTTTGTGTACCAAAATACGTGGCGAATATATGTTGCATGAAGTATTAATAGTTTATGCCTACTGGACTAGTCATACTTATGTTCCGTGTAAGACGTGTTACAGTAGGTTTTTGCACACGTAATAAAATTTTAAAACAATCACTGAGTATGTCGTAATAAGTAAGGGGTCATAATGTATCATCGTTACACCAGCTTTTCTGTGCATGTAATATTTTAGTGATAAACTATGTCGATATTTCTTCACATTTAGTATTTATAACTGAAAATACTTCTTGTCCATTTTAATTTGAGCATCATTGCTGTTATAACATTTCATTTTAAAAAAATGTTTCATTCGTCTATGAGTCATATAGCATCGTTATATAATTTTACGACGATCCAATTAAGTTTATGTTAGGCCTGCCTAAAATAATTTAATGCACTTCGTTTTAGAAAAAGCAACAAAATAATACCATATTTCACTTTAAAAAATTGGTATTCAGTAAAACGAATTTGTAGTTTGTAAATTTTTTATCTGATTTTCTAGAAGGTAGTTCAAACATACTAGAGTGAATTTAACAAATTATTTGCCGTTGTGTCTTAACAATGGATGAATAATGTAAATAATGTACCTACAAAAATTGCCTATGGATTACTTTCAGTTGTCATTAACCTCAGTTCGTTTTAATTGATGGGAAGAAAAATTTGAATCGTCAGTGCTTAAGGTTACATCAGTTATGCAAATTGCAGTATATTAAATATGCGTATACCCAACTATACAGTTGGATCTAACGTTATAATCATTTACCCTTTGAATCGCTATAATAATTTGGAAAATTTAAAAAATAAAAATAAATTTATTTTTTATAAACAGAAACAGATATTTCACCAATTTAAAAGGGTCAAAGAAGCCAAAATCCAGGTCATTTTAACGTTATTTGAATCACAGTTGCAATACCTTTTGCTAAGCAGATGTGTGTATATATATATATATATATATATATATATATATATATATATATATATATATATAACAATTTCCGTTTAATACATGCCACTGTAAATGGAAACGTATCCAAAAGTAGCAATACTCTTGTTAATTTTACATATTTTGTACTTTGGAATACTTATACTTATCGTCAGAGTATGCGAGTACTACGAATAAAAAAGCCTATGAATAATAAAAATTCTGGAGGCGTTCAACTCCGCTAATATCAACCAATAATGTTCTTCAGTATATGACAGAATTTTTTAAATTAATAGTTGACATTTATAAAGTCAATCAGAATAACCATCTCAGGAAACTGAAAAAAATTTAAGATAATGAAGAAGTCAATGTTTTTCTGTTGCCTAAATAGTTAATTTTCATGAGTTTAAATGAATCACGTGTATTGTATTTAATAGTAACAGTATATTTTTTCTGTTAATGCGACCAAAACATCCAGAATGGCATGGCTGAAAGCAAAAAACCGTTTACACACTTAACAGTGACTTGCCTAAAGAAGTCCAGGTCGTAAAGTGAGGCGTCCTGTTATCTTGCATGAACTGACTGACTTCTATGTTATATATTTGAACTTTAACCTAATCAATACCTGAATGAAAACCTTCGCTGTTCAGCTATGTACACAAAGTTCGTTATTTTTTATTTGGTGTGATACGTTCGGCAAACAGAATTCGAAAATGAATTTTTACGTAGTAACGAGTTTATTGGGTTATTTCTGTAATAAGTAAGTTTACAAAAATAGTTGCAACGTTATATCATATAGTTTATTTGGAATTTACGAGACGTGGCTCTTTAGGGCGTAAATGCATGGGAAACAGAAATAACAATTGTTAACTGTACATTATGCCTATTGGAGTGGTCGGTGTGATTACCTTCATGAAGTTACATGTCCTGACAACAAAACTGGCAGTTGCAACTGCATTTATGAGGTGCGTGTGTGGACTTTAGTACGTCCACTTCAGAACATGTGTTTTATGTGATATCATCAGTGAGGAAGAAAATGAAAAATACAAGCTTAACTAAATTGGCCTCCCTACCTGCCCTTGGAGTACGTTGCATCGAGTTACAACTATACTTCTTTGACGAAACTATTTAACGCACATTATATCTGTTTATCTACGAAAAGAACACACAGTTCAAACTATTTCACTATAGATTTACAAATTCGACACATTTATGGACTCTCAAAACGGCCAAAAATTGCTTTTTCAGACTGCCTTATCTGGAAAATTAAACTATCAGATTCCAAAACATAGCTATAGATACAAACGTTAGACTTTGAACTACGCTGCCCATGAATAAAATAGTGTGGTCGCTGCTTATCAAGTCCCATAGGAAAAGGATGATAGTAAAGCACTGCACGCCGTCTGAGAAGATTGCACGGAGAGACTTTAATGCATTACTAGAGCCAGTGATTTTTGGTGTAAATAATTCTGCAGAAAGTTCTTTCAATGCCTTACGTGCACACCTGCAACTCTGGTCCGTGGTTATTGGCAGAATATAATAGGGCAGAGGCGTGGCTCATTTGACTGTACCAACCAGAACAATGTTACCACGACACCACACGTCCGTGATTTGCGGGTAGGACCCCGAGACGCTGAAAGTTAAAAACTTCCAATCACTGACCATGAAGCAGAGAAACAGGTGTTCACATAAGGCACTGAAACAAAGTGTTGAAGGATTCTTTTCACCAAAATCATTGGCTCTATGCATTACGTTCATGGGTTAGTGGCACTCTAACCTCTCCTGCCTCGCACACACACACACGCAGCCAATCTATGGAGACCCCTTAAGTAGCTGGCGTACCTATGTTACTGATGTGACTGTTCAGTAGTTGCCTACAGTAAAACTATGCTTTGTATCGACATGAAAAATTCAAGCAGGTAACCACAGGGGACAATTTAGAAGGTACCCATGCTGTTTATCAGTTTTCCTGTTTCCTGTGCACGAATTCCCTTAATGCAATGATATAACAATAACCTTACACATTTCTAAATTATGTTTGTTTATAAACCTTTCCTAATTAAACCCGCCGATAGTTTCCGAAGTTCCAGCTACTCGGCGAGAAAACTACCTACCCGACACACGGTTGCTTGCCAAGTATCACGTAATATCTGGTTATTGTTAGTATTCAGGTGAACTTGACAACAACAAACCCCTGCAACCCTCACACCAGTGCCTTTCCCTTCCTCCCTCTAACACACAATAGAAGAAAGTCTTCCAAATGCGCGGTGCCGTTATCGCCATCTTGTTTAAGAGAGGGATAGAGAGATATGTTTTATCACCGCTTAACATCGAGGCCTTTTAGTGCTAGTGAAGGGTGACATAAGGTGAGTATGGAGCAGTGTAGGAATGAAAGGACGGGGGAAACAGGAGATCCCCGAGAAAACCCGCCGACCAGCGGCATCGTCCGGCCATCTTGTTTAAAAGAACGACAAATGACACGAGAGAAAGGAATGTTCAGCCGTAATTCCAGCCCAAAGGGATATATAATAATGAATTTTATTATGAGAAACATGTACTAAACGTCCTTTCACACTATCAAATATTACTTCAATTTTCATTCAAATGTATTAAGTTCATTTTCTCGAACTCCATGTGACGCCATGCTAACCTTATGACCGCGGCATTTTGTCTTCAGTTTATTGAATGTCTTGAATTTCGTGAAATAATTCCGTTTCGAAAATATTCGGAATTTTCTTAAATATTTATGAAAATATGTAAGGTATTTATGATAATATTATTTAAATTACATATTATCATAGTGAAGTATACAAAAATCATATTACAAAAAATACCTGTATCTTCTTTTAAATAATATTTACAACTGTAAGAAATTTTTATTGGTTTACTTAAACAATATTTTATCGGTCAAAATTAGTGCACGATTGTAAAATAGCAACATTATTTGTTTTCAGAGTAATTTCTTTGCAAATTTTGTGATACCTTTTCGAGTGGTAAGCTACATCTATGTACGTAGAATCAAATTTCTTGCTTTATTTCGCTATCTAATAAATTTAATTTAATAAATAGATTTCAATCAATATTTAACAGTGAAAGGATCTACACTTATTCTATTATTTTACTGTGACCCTAGTAAAATGTGAGTAGAATTTGGAGAAAAATTACTGCTAAAGGCCAAAATATTTTTTAACTCTATTATATTCCAGTGAGAGCAAGATGTAACCTAAAAACGATTTTACAGTTAAGACTTACCACCAATTAACCCAGTAACCGAATATATTATTGAACACAATCTGGCCTGATTTGTATTTACTAATTATTTCTTTAAATTCAAATTTTAAATTTATGACTGGTGTCACGCACGCGATTAGCCCGACGCCATTTGAGACTATTTCCGTATTTTTTTTATATTCCGCCGAACAGTCACGCCACGACAGGGATTGATAGATTCTGCTGGCAGGTACAGCAGTAAATAACAAATTAGATGATAAGAACTGAGTTTAAAAATATCACCCATGTGTAACACGTCAGTATGTTTAAATTAAAGGGAGTTTATGTACACAAACTATGACTCATTGGTATAGTTGTGGCTTTCCTGACTCTCATCCTACAGGTTCAGTGTTCAAGTCCCGGCGGATTAATTGCTTGGCTAATACACTCAATTTATACGAAATGATGACGAGGAAGTCTACAACAAATCTGAGGAATGTCTAGTGAAACTCTATACAGCAAATAGTGTAATACATTTTCAAAGATTTCCATGATAAGAAAATACAAGTTAGCTGAAATGTTTAAACCAATTAACTACAGCTTAAAATCTTTAATTGGTTGATACAGACATACGGATTTTAAATCGTACACAAGTACAATATCTAAGTTGAGGAGTACTCTATGGGTTTTGTGGTTCTTGGAATGGCAAAGAAATTTCATGGAAACTCCATGTGCAGGAGGAGATTAATACTATTAAGCTTAGATGTATGGTACACAAGATGAGTATTCATGGATATACGCCATTGCTTGCGATGGCGTGTATCCATGAATACTCATCTTGTCATACATCCCCATTGCAAAAATCTTTCAAAGATCATAGATTTATGGTGTTTCTCACAAGCCAATGGAACAGAGAGATTGTTTTATGTTTTTCACGTAGTAAAAAACAGGTTAGCGTAGGTTCACTTCTTTGGGATTCTATTGAACGTAATGTCAGTTACTGTTATGACGACTTTAGTAGCTCGCGTAACACATTTACTTGCCCACTATCTTCAGTTATAGCATGCAGAAGACTTTGAGGTTACAAACTCTCCAGAATATCTGTAAGTAAATTATCTGTGACTTGTTGTGCAAAACATTTTGGCATAACAATTAAGATGGAGGTTTTCAAGACAAAACGGATAAATCCAAGTTGCCAGTGACAAATCCCAGAAACATTTCCCCCCAAATCGAATTTCACTGCTAGGGTAGTTTTTTGACGTGTTCGTTGCAAAAGATATGTCAAAATGATTAACTCTTTGTGGAATAAAGCGTCATAAATAAACTACCATAAGTTGGCTGTTCAGATTAATAAAACGAAGAAATAATAAAAAAACAGAGACTAATGAAACTGAAATGTGATTAATTGATTCAAAGTATTTTAACAAGATAATAAGTTTATTAATGAGCATTCTTTGTATATGTTTTAAAATTTGTTTACTTTAGCAACTAAAAAGCAAAATAAGTCATATAAACAACATGATTTGTGATACCTCATATTTAAAAATTGTTCTAGAGCAGTTGCAGGTTTTTAAGAATATTGTATTGTTTCTTTACAAGTCTAAAAAAATTTTCAAGAAATATATAACATTGTATGGAAATATAGGTTTCTTCAAAAGTGATAAATGGTAATTATTTGAATTTAATATTTACGTTCAGGTAACTTTCATGATGCCATTATTCAACAAAACTTATTTTCGGCCGAAGAACATCTTGAAGTCACTGCATTTTCATGAAGATTATGATTCTCTTAGTTCATCAGCGGCAAAGTTTTAGCCGGTAGCTGTTTTTAACAACCAATTTTAATTTTAAAATATATTAAAATTGCAGTAGGGGAGAACCAAGTAACCAGTTTCTAACAGAAAAGTTTCAATGTTAATTCGATGTCAAGGAAATATAATTAGATACGTTGTAACCTTGCATATTAATTCCAGTGCTTATTGCTTTTACTCGGAATTAATGTACATATATATATATATTTATTTATTTTAAGTTAAAGGAATATTTTCTCTTTTCAGCCACGGTCAGAATTGTTCAGTGATGATTAATGAAACAACAAAAAATATATAATGTAATATAAAAAAAAACTTAAGAGTTAAGGTTAATCTGACGCTACGAATCGCGGCTCGATGTTCCTAGAAGACGAATGTGACAGTTGACTGGCGAGCTGGGCGAACGCCCCCTGAGGTCACAGAGAGTCGAGAAAGCAATGCAGACAAACACAAGAGCTGGTATCACAGTTACTGCCCTCGCCCTTCGAGAACGTTCCAAGCGCCATTACAATTTCAAATGAGTGTTACATATTCCACTCGCTGCCCGGCACGGAAAAAACCTCGCGACAACTGTCTGTGCGAGTCTGAAGGTGCTCCGATATTTCCTTAGCAAGAACTCCCGCAGGCGAGTCGAATATGTAAGAGGAAATTGCTGTGACACTGGCGATTATGTTTGTAGGTGTGTGTATGTGTGTGTGAGGAAGCGAAGAGGATTGCTGCACGGAGAACGCCATTTTACTGTGACCTTCCATCTCAGCTACTAAAATGCAGCATATAAGGAAATAAAAACAATAAAGTAAGTTACAAAACGGAAGGACGACTTTTTTATAAGGCGGATGGTAATACACTTTAAATCTCCTGAGAAATATAATCTCTTCAAGTCATTACAATTGTAGAATGTGCGCTAAGTGAAGAGACGTATCGAAACGACTAAGTTCTACATTTGCATCTTGTATAAATTAAGGGCTGAGATTCATAGTGCTGTAGACCTAAGTCTCAAATATTTAGTTGTGTCGTTTTTGTTGATATTATACACATTTTTCTAAAGAATTACTTGTAACTAGTATTTTAATATCTACTGAATTTCTAAAAACAAATTAAGTATTGCAATAATATACTGCACTTTGTGTGTGACTGCAAAGTTTGAAGAGGGCGTGGTACATATTTCAACGCTAAAAGCATTAATCTATAACTGTACCTTTCATGAAGCCAATTTGCTAAAATTAAACAATAGCAATCCTAGACAATAGTTTTAGCCAACGTTTAAAACAAAATTGTTTCCAGTGTTGCATACTTCTGAGGCATAATCTCTGACGCCGGAACCTCGTGCATTTAACTGCGGCGCAAGAGATCACGCTTAAAGAATTAATAATTCTGGATAAATATTTACTAATAAAGTTGGAAAATACCATTATCTAGAATTGTCATTGAGTATTTTATCCGTATTGGCTTCGAAAGAAGCGTATCAACTAATTTATGTTTTCAGCATTTATTTATCTACAACGCACTCTTAAGTACGCCACTAAAACAAACTGACGTACCAAACTGAAAAATTTCACACTATATAACAATGTTGTAGGCTATGATTTGACATATATAAAAACAATGCTTTTGTTGATGAAGTAAACAATATTTACCGGTATCTTCTCGATATTACATTAGAGTAATTACATTACTTGCAAACATGCAAGTTATAAAAATACATTCACAAGCAATGGAAAACTTAACTTAAATTAAAAAAATCACGGACTAGTGCTATATAGTCCTTTATACGTACAAGAAATTAAGACTTATGCAAGTACATTGAAGGTAAAGTAATAAACTATATATATATATATATATATTTTAAAATATAATACTTACATGTGTAAATAATATAATACAAACTAAAAATAATAGCATAAGGTATTTTATGTATAGAAAGTTTAAAAATACTAATACATGTGTAGGCCTCTATACATACATAAATAGACACATACACATCAATTGGACTGCACTGAGTCTGGCAGATAAGGCCTATAAACATTGTTCACAAATATCTGTAAATTTTTCATGATTAATATCTTTAAAACTATTTAATATACAAAAGGACGGTTCGTCGGGAAATGTTTACACAAGCCTTTTTTTTCGTCTACCTATGCATGTTAGTTAATAATTTAAATGGCCATCTAGAGAAATGGCACGGTGCATGGGGTTGCTTCTATGTCGAATCTGACTCCCAAGTCCAGAGGATGTGCTTGAAAAGTTACGGGATTACACAATCGTCACTCTCAGTGAAAGAGAAAGAGGGAGAAGGTTCAATGTGGCATGAATTGTCATGAAGATATAGAGTTGTGAAGTTACCGAACACGAGTAATACAGACGTGGAACAAGTGGAACAGGTAGCGGAGCATCACAAAATCAATCATTCTTGTATCGGTTGCAGCTACCCGTGACCACGCTGTGCAGGATGATGCACAAGAGACAAAGGGTCTATGTTCAATATGTGAAGCTGCTCTTTGCGCATCAACTTGAAGATGTGCCGAAACACGAATTATTCGCACTTGAGATACTCAGTCTCATCGACGAAGACACAAACTTTTAAACAAAATGGCAATCTTCACGGTAGAAACTTGTTTCCATAAGTAAGTTGCCATGACAGAATTGTTGACAGGAAAGTGTATCTATTACGGTCAGACGTATAAATTCTTTTCGTAGAAAAAAATACTCCACAGTAATAGGAAACACATATATAATCGCAGCCACAAGAATGTAAAAGGAAGCTGCTTGAATGGAGCTGGCGAATTAATGTCAAGCATATACCCAATAAATGCTTCGATTATGACTTCAGAAAACGCGTGACCGCTCGAAGATATATAAAAAATATGAAAATGGATAACTACGTGTGAAGAAACGCAATGTGATGTGAAACTTATAACTACGTAAAAAATTAACACTCATCTAGGCAATGCTGTCAACTCCGAAATTTAGGCAGACAAGGATCAAAACGATAGCTAAAAATATCCGTTACGGCATGTGATACGTAAACGGAATACACGCAAGCAAATTATATAGTTATTATAATACATAAGTGGTAAATGCATAATAACGCTCAATTATAACAATTTTTCAGACCGTCTATATCTATACATGTCTGTCCACGTGGGAAGGCAAAGTTCTCAGTAAAAAAAATTGTCTTTTGAATTAAATTAGTTTCTGTGCACTTACGTAAAGTTCTATACAATCACGCTTCGTTGTATCCACTGGAAGCCACTAAAAAAGTAGGCCTTACGTGCGTGACTGGTGAGTGTGTCAAGAATAACATCGCCTTTAGGAATAGGTCACTAAAAAATCGTGCAGTGAATTCGTGATAGTATTTTTTCCTAATCGTTCACTAAGCTTTTGAAAGTAAGGCGTAAAGTTAAACAAATGCTTCTTAGTTTCTGGTTTACAAGTTTTCATTCTAGAAACCAAAGTTGGGAAAAATAAGTTTTTATTTATTTTTAATGTGCTCTAAATGATTTTCTAACAGTGCTGTATTTTTTTTTTACCGTAAAAGCATAACTCTTAATACGTAATGGCTTGACTTACAAATTTTTACTTTCCATGCAATTTTCTACCTGTTGGATTATTTCGAAAATAAAATATGAAATAATTACAAATTCGGCTCGGCATAAAACGCACTATTGAAATAATATTTTCAATTTTACCAAAATACGTTGAAGGTAAATAACATGACGTATCTGAAGTAATTATCTTTGGCAATACTCGTATGATGATTCTTATCTTCAGCGATAAATTAACTGGCATTTATTAGAGAGGTAACTAATGTATGTGCGCCGTCCGCGTATGTCAACATGTCAACTCTCGTTATGGATTAGCAAAGAAAACGCTACTCAAAGCACTGCTTCGGGTCGTGACAGGTGATGAACGCGTAACGCTGAAAAGGTAACTGTGTGAGAGACATTGATGTGTAATTTGTTCGCCGCCAAGCTGTGTTCGAAATTAGCCTGCCTTAAAAAAAGCTTCATATTTATAAAGCCAAAAGGATTCTCTTGAAGGTGACAACACAAACGTGTTTGAAGATTCAGTTTTTAGGCTACGTATTTCTGTACAAAGAACGTGTGACCAAATAGTATTTATCATTTAATTTTTTTGTCGTATCAAAAGTGGAAAAAAATTAATTCTTCGAGTTTGTGCTTTTCTGCTGTAACTGATATTTCATTGAGGTATTACTTTTAATCCTCCCAGGAAAATATTAAACAGTAAACGATAAAACGTGCCATGTTCCTGACAAAATCAAAAGTCTCCATATTTTCAACCCTTTTGAAATACAAAGTTTTACTCGAAAATTTATTTGAAATAATTTTTGTTACTGAGTAAAAAACTTAATTTATAGTGCAGTGCCTCATATCTGGATAGAGTTTTTGGGACAAAGACAGCCAAATTAGAAAACACACAGATAGGTGGCATCCTTAAGAAAAATGTCTTCAGAGAGAATATAAAAAAAAGTTAATCTGCTAACCATTGTTGCAAATCATTAATTTTAAAATTATTTTATAAACTATTCGTAAAATATTATATAGCTTTAGGCTTTCAGAAAATACACATATTCGCGATTTGTTATTGATTTGTCTTTAATTTTTTTTTTAGTTTGAAAAGGTTCAACTACAATAACAAGTCAGTTTATATTTTTAAACTCAATGGCAACTATTTAAGTACACAAGGCCATTAAGTACGTTCGCCTTCCTAAAACAATTAAGGTCCTCGGGGGCAAATAATGATAACAATCATTCCTGTAGTTTTCAGCTTAAGTGTAGTAAAGTATGTTTAACCTGGACAAAGGCGTTACATGAATTTATAATTTATTACGTGATTTAAAATAAACTACGTACGTATTTTGTAAATAAGTATTTTTTTTAATTACTGACATAATTTTTTACATCGGCTGTCTTACAATGTAGGTTGTAATTATTTACTATCGAGGTCTTCAATTATGCTACGTAAATACCAACAGATCACGCCCTGTGAAAGCTTGTCAGAAATAAAAATATAACTCACTTCGCGGGAAGTAAGTCAAATTTCAACAAGCAAGCCTGCTTATATATTTACGTTACATATGTTTAAACCTGTGCGGAAACGATGTTATTCTCTCATACCTGTATGAAGCCTGTGTGTAGAACCCGCCTGCGTGTTTCGGCTTGGAGCAGGGATGAAACCCGTGGGAATGTCCTGACACTATCTCGAGCTAGACTCTACGCTCAGAGACTGTAAGTCGCCCGTCCTTTGGGGTCCTGCGAATAAATGGGATGAACGCAGGGAATGTGACGGAGAAAAAAAGAATATATATATTATATACAAGAGCTGAAAGGGAGACGCAGGAAAGAATGTCTACACTTCTTCTGTAGTAGCCACTGCCTCATCGAAATAGAAATTTTGCTTTAAGGGCGTTGTGTAGCTTACAAGGTCAGTTTTTATATTTATGTCGAATTATCGTCAGTCAACAAATACTATAAGGAGTTAAAATTTTTGCGATTACAACTTTTGTGTTTAATTTTTTTGTACATAAATAGGTGCCAAAGTTACTATCTTAACATTTATGTATAGGAATTTTAAGAACATCTATAACACGTTTATGGAACATACTAGGTAATACTCCTACGTCATTGGCTATTCGAAGACATTTCTGTGATTTCTCCACAAAAAGTCAAATTACCTTTTCATTAGTGTCAATATACATTTAATATTGGAAATATATTAGTGTGTTCAATTATATTAAACGTTAAACATTTTACAGTTGTATTTCATTCTCGCAAAAGATTTAGTCCATTAAGTTGTTTAATTTTTTTTTAATCTATGGCTTAATATAAACTAAAAAAGCGTGATTTCAAATGTGGTAGGCGGATGGTCTAACTACTATATTACAATGTGCCCAGATTAAAACTAGTATTTAGACAATTTTGTATAAATTATTAAATGATAATGTAACTCTTAAACACTCTTGACCGACATTTATTTTGGTAATTTTTGTTTATAGCATGCCGAGCACTGACAGGAAAAATACAAAGACAGCACATATTCTAAGAATATTGTTTCGATACTCAGAAGAACCATATTTGCCACAACAGACATGCGAATTCAGTCTTACTTGTCATTATATGTCAAATAAAATATGTCATTTATAACTGTTCTTGAACTGGTCGTCCTGACTGTATAAGTTAATACGTTCGGGTAATAAATTACTAGTGTAAAAATATATAATTTGAAATTGTTATAGAGATCAAATATAATTATTTGTTTGACTACCACAGCATTATACGAAATGCTTATATTTATGCAAATAATAAATTTGGTGTAGACATTTTCATAGGTCTGTATTTTCCTCGGGTTGCTATAATACTTTTAATGACCTTTAACCAACTCTTTTTAACAACCACCCCAATTTAGAAAAACGTAAATTTGATGGTAAGAAGTAGAAACAAAGATGAAGTAAATAATGAATAACATTATCAGATGTGAAATAAGTCTCAGATATTTAAGTGCAAGTTAAAGAGGAATAATTAAAGGAAAAAAATGATTGTTACGAAAGATTTAACCGCTGTTATAGTATAGGTACACTGATAATTATATTAACGAAGAAACTAAAATAATTGATTGTTTTTCAATTAGTAAAACATTCCTTGAAATAATGAAGTATATTATTCTCTTATAATGGACATACCTGATGAAATTTCCAATTACATTATTAATGTTTTTAAAATATATACTTGCGTTACTTAATAAATGTTTCCTTTTATTTATTGAATATTGCATTACTGATGCGAACATTTGCTTCTTCAATTTGCTCATACTTGACCATAAAGTGTCATGTTAACAATCTCTTATAATCACCCGTACATGAGATAGCATCGGTTCTGTGAACAGACAGTAACCCAGTAGCATCAATTAAATAAGAAACTATGGTTTCTTGTAACTTTTGCTCAATACTTTTGTCCAAAATCTAATTTTCTTGAAAACATATTTATAACCTCTATGTATGTTAGCGAACACTGACTGACTGACTGCATGCACGACTGACTGAATTACATATAAAACTGCAGCCAAAATCGCTGGACCTATAGAAACGTGAAAATTTCTGTGTGGGTTCCCTCTAGATTGTAGGCGAGCACTAAGGAGGGATTTTTAGAAATTCGTCCCCTAAGGAGGTGGAAAGGGGTGAAATGTGTTTTCTAATATTCGTCTACCTAGCTCGAACCCGACGGCCTATCATCGTAACTTTCACTTCAGTGGGTCAAACACAAAAATGCATATTAGCCACTTTAAGTTTTTATTTTAATTCAACCTTTAAGGGGATGACAATACCTGAACTGAAATGTGTTTTCGATTAATTATCGATATCTATCGAACCCTTTGTGACACAGAGTTGCTTTTTTACTTCAAATTGATGCTTATGTGAATACCCAAAAAACAGTTTTAAGATTTTTCTAAATTCGACTCCCAAATAGTAAAAAGGGGAAAAATAGGTTTTTTTCTAAGCGTCTGTACAGCTCGAACCCAATTGGCTGTCGTCATGATTTTTACTTCAATTAGACACGTATATAAATATATAACACAGGATTTCTAGATGCTTAGAAATTCTTTTTTTTAAAGGGTGCGTAAAGACGTGAACTATACGTTCGATTTTTCTTTCGTAATTATCGAACCAGTCAAGAAATCGAATAGCTGTTTACTTCAGAGTAAAGTTTACATAAATACCGAAAATATAGGCCTATTTCAGGATATTTTCAAAATTCAACTCCAAAGATGTTTTAAAAAAATTAATTAAAATTTGCTTTCGTTTCGTGATAGATATTTATCGATCTCACAGAAATTTTAGATATTGTTGTTGTAATTCTTGCTTCAGATTAATTAATGTTTACTTAAATTCTTGAAATTTAGTTAATTGATTTTCGAAATTTGACACCGAAAGGGGGTGATAAGTTATGGAACGGGATGAAAGATTTTTACAATTAGTCGTGTATATATATTTTTAATAAACGTGATCTCGTTACGGTTTCCACTTAAATTTGACGTCCATGCAATAACCTTAACTAACTTATTTTAAAACTAGAACCATGAGGGAGATGAAAAGATATTGGGTGTGTGTTAGCGAAATCCATGAGTGCTATCCAATCCGTTGATGTGTAGAGTTGCTTTTTGTTTTACCGTGATGCATACGTAAATGCCCGTAAACAGATTTCAGAACTTGGAGCTGCGAAGAAATGAATAACGATTTTAAATGAATCGTCGATTACACTTTGTCTCAATGGATTATTGTCGTGATTTTCACCTCAATCGGATATTTATACAAATTTTTAACGAGTGATGGTAAGATTTTTCAAAGATCGATCACTAAAAATGTATAAATTGGCGAAATTTTTTTTCATTTACCCCATGATATCTACCCAACCAGTTGAGATATTGAGATATTTTTTGCCTTAGAATGGTGCTTTCGTAAATACGAAAAATAATTATCTGAGATTTCATTATGAGGAAATTATTCTCAAATAAGTAGTTTGGGGAAGGGGGAGTTAGTATTCGTAAACCTCTCAAATCAGACGATTCAAAAAAACAAATACAGTATTAGAGAAGTAATTTATAGGGTAGTTAAGATTCTGCAATTATACCGTTGCATATGGTTGTACATCCTCTATATGCCCAGTGACTGAATATTTTATTTATTTTAAATTAACTTTAGACGTTACGTATTGAGGGCACCGTCATCAATAATCAATCACGCTAGATGTAAACGAGTCATCATACCACGTACACTTTGTATACCATCTAACTACTCTCTTATATTCAAGGTCTGTTTTGTTAAATCAAATAAGGCCCGGGACAGATTGTTAAGAGCGGCAGGGATAGACTTAGGACAGTTTTTTCACGGGGCATCTATTGCTCCTTAGCCAGTTGCAGACTGAGTTCAACCTACAGATTTGTTATCCTAACTCTTCATGGCCGAGCTACCAGCCTGGAGTACAAAGAGATCCTTCAGTTGAAGTAAATACTCGCTCTTATGAGTAGCACACGCGGCCATTGTCACAGGCGAACCTATTTATAGCTTATATCTAGGGAACGGAATATTTCGCGAGTTCAACGACATACGTGTTAGGATCCATTGTCCTGTTAATACACAAGACCTACCATTTGTCCATTAGCTGCTACTCACTGGAACAGCAGACGATGAACGAATGGACTGGCTCGAGTATATATAGGACAGTATAATCTTAGAGGGATTGAACACAATACTCAAAAATTTTACTGAACAAATACATTTTTGTGAATTCCTTTGAATTATTTTTAGGGAGCAAAGCGGAGTAGATGGACAGAACGGGGCACCGAAAAACGTAGTAAAAAACTGTAAAACTTTGGTGAGTTAATGTGCGTGCATCCGCAAACATGCTAGATTAAATTTTTTTTTGTAGGGAGGTAGGTCAATAGAGTACAGTGGCAGAACAGGGTGCCCAAAAAGTCTTTTAATTTAATGAAAATTTTGGTTTCTACCAAAACAAACTATAGTTCGCGGAAGGTGGGGCGAAACGGGGTACAGCGGCAGAACAAATTTCCAAAAAAAATTGTGCAACAAATTTATTTTTCAAAATATTTCTAAAACGGACATGTGACGACCGTTAACACATCATTTTGTCTCATTTAACACATTTCAAAACTTTTTTCTTCTGGAGATACTAACGCATGAAATAAAAAACTCAGCATACGAAGTAGCAGGAACCAGCTAGTTGTTTATAAATTAGTACTGTTGCTTGCATATTTATCATGCTCGAAAAACATTGACCCATAATTCACGAAAGTCCTTGTAAAAAATACCACTACCGCTACTACATATGGCTAGTTTATAATATTTCGTAAAAGTTTCAGTTTCAAATTACAGTTCTATTTTTATTATTTTACAATAGTTTAGTTTTTAAAATTGCATTAAGGTTTACTTGATTTAAATATACGGTACATTAAATTAAAAGTATGAGAAAAGGGAACACATGATTCTGAAATAAAATTTTTGTACTGCGTATATACGAGTTAAATTAAAAATATATATACGAGTGTCTAAATTGTTCATATGTCTTGTGCACATAGTGGCCCAGTCTGACGGACTCTATTTTTAGCCTCCGACGCAAAAAGAGGCGTGTTATAAGTTTGCGTGTCTGTCTGTGTATCTGTGTGTCTGTCTGTAGCATCGTAGCTACTAAACGAATAGGCCGATTTTGATGAGGTTTTCTTTGTTTGAAAGCTGACGTGATCGAGACGGTTCTTAGCTATAATGTATGAAGATAAGTTCAGGTGTTTGATGATAATCAGCTCTTTTCTAGTTGTAGAAGGAATGTGAGCAACTTCTGCTGGTCTGATCGGTCCGAAATTTGGTATTACGTGACTTCATTGATATTAAAATAGCATGGTTTCCTATACCTGATGCTGCAGTGTCATCTCGAATTTGCAGGTTTCCCAACTCCTCATCAATTGTTAGTCGAGGGATTTTTAAATTTTTAATATAAATTGTTCTTGTGCAAGACTTTGAATATTTGCATACTATTAGGTTTACCATTACTTTCATAATGTATGGTGTATGTAATCGTATGTCATAAAATGCTGAAATTTAAATTTTATAATTTCAATGAGTTGAAACAAATATATTTTTTTTAACTTAATAAGAAATTATTACACTATCAAAGTTTAAAACAAATATAGTGTGATATACTTCACATGTCGGGATAAGAGCGATGCGATAGCTGCTGTTCAATATTGCAAACTGCCATAGAGCTGCTAAATTCGGCGCCAAATGAGCAAAATTCTTTTGCACGAACCAGTGGAATAATTTTGACTTTCCGTAGAACTCGCGGGTAACAATCCTTTATACGGCCAATATAATTTCGAAGGTACCATATCGGCATCGCATTGAATGTGGATTATAGCAGAAATAAACAATTTACGAACGATTTCAATAGTTGCAATCAAGAGGACTATTTCTAGCACAATAAAATGCGGTTGAAGTACCAGGAAGACGCCGATTTTTACATTATGTATTTACGGCGAGTTACGTTATAAGTTTACAATACATATATACATGTCATCTAAAAATATTTTATTCCTTTCATCGCAATGTCGTATGGATTAATTTTATTTAACTGCAAAAATGCGTTCGTTGTATAATTTAAGCCAGTATCCATTCTATCTCGAAGATCTTTCAAGGTTAGAAAGAAATGAAGAATACTTGGTACAAATCATGGCTACGAGGTGGTTGGAGCAGTAGTCCTGTACTATAACGCAACGTGTATTTACTGTGCATAGCACGTGATATCTTTGTGTAAGATAATACTTGTCGACGGTAGGTACGGCAGCTTTCGCTTGTTTCAGTTTCTCCAACTTTTAAACGAGCGTCTCTGATCGTGTTCTCTTGTTCGCGTACATAAACGAGCAACGAACCATAGGCGTGCGCAAGGCAGGTGCCACAGGTGCCTTGGCACCACCATTAAAATTTCAGATTTGTCTTATTTTGGTATTTTTCAAGACAGATATAACTACAAACAATTTTAAATACTGTACACTGCAGTATTTCTGAAACAATGTACCCCGGCCGTGTTGTAGAACATAACTGATATGATATTAATAAGAATAAAGCCACATAGCTATAAGCCATAACAAATACATTGACATTTTCAACAATGTCTGTAACTAGCTGCACAAGTGAAATATCTTTTTGAAATTTTAATTTGAACTTGTAAACGTGTTTTCAAATGGGTTACGGAATAATGTTATATATATATATATGTGTGTGTGTGTGTGTGTGTGTGTGTGTGTGTGTGTGTGTTTATGTTCTACAACTAAAGCCATATTAGGTTAGGCTTAAGATGATTTAGCCTATATGCAGGCGAAACATTTTTTTATTTTTATTTTAATTGTTATGCCATTAATATGATTTTTTTAAACCTTTTTTGTGTTTCTCTCGTAAAGGATGTTGTGGTTTAATCTAGCACTACCACTGCTCAAGTTCTGCGCAAGCATATGTAGTGAACCTTATGTCCAAGGCCACAATCACTGTAACATACCCGCATGCCATAAGTACTACCTTCTTTCGTATGTGATATTATCGATGTTCCCATCTTAACACTTTTGGATAAGCTTACTCTCTCAAATATGTCTAATTTTCTCCAATAGTACAACCACATCAGCAGCTGCACTGTACGACAGAGAGCATGCAGGCCGGCTAATCATGTTGCCCGTAGGAGTGATGCGGTTTTAGTGTCATCGCCGTTCTCGTGTCTTTCGTATCTCAAAGTTGTGAAACTACTCAATTTAAAAACGAAGTAACTAAATATTGCGTCGCTGTCGACTGAAGAAATTATGTAAATTTTTCTGGTCAGGCAGTGCGTTTGATACCAAGACGACAGCCCACTATAATTTTCATTCTAAATATTGAGAGAAGGGAAACCATAGCACTATAATAACCTGCGCGTTAAGGGGGCCGCCTGTCACAGGCTTCAAAGACGTCATAACGTGCGGGAAAAAAACTTATTTTATGAAGCTATTCCACATTTGTACTTTGTGCCAACGTACAAAAAAACGTTTCGGACAGCTAAGGAATGCCATGCCATCCACAGTGTCTAGCGCTCAATCTACTCAAGGTAGACGGTCTACCGCAATTTTCATCACCATTTTTTTATTTTTTATTTGTACCAGATATTTTTTTCTTATTTTAGACACAAAATGTGACTAAATTTGGTTCTCGTTAAATTTTTTTATCCCTCATAGTTTTCGCGTAATGGCTTGTTAGTCATATTTTTGTATGTTTCCGTTTTAACGACTACACTAAAACCAAATGATATACCAAACTAAAAAAAATCACAGTAGATAAAGTCATTGCAGGCTACAATGACATGCTCATGAAATTTAAGAATAAAATAATTTGAATTTTAGAAAATTGCTGAAACTGAAAATAAAATTTAAAAAGTTCTATGTTTTTTTTTAAATACAAATAATATTTATTCTTTAATTTTATGAGCATGTCATTGTAGCCTGCAATGTCTTTATCCACTGTGATTTTGTTGAGTTTGGTATATCAGTTGGTTTTAGTGTAGTCGTTAAAACGGAAACATGCAAAATATGACTTTAACAAGCCATTACGCGAAAACTATGAGAGATAAAAAAAAATTCATAAGAGCCAAATTTAGTCACATTTTGTGTCTAAAACAAGAAAAAAATACCTGGTACAAATACGAACTAAACTAATGATCATGAAAATTGCGGTAGACCGCGCCCTTAAGGCCGGGGCTTCCTATTTACACTGTTTTTTTGCGAATACCATTTCTAAATCTTAAAAAATAATTTATAACCTTAACCCGTTACATAGATATGTTGTAAATAGTTTTTACTGTATAACCTATTTTAATACCAATCTTGGTTACCTATTGTCTAAAAATGTGGCCGAGGAGATGTGAGAAACGCAAATTTAACAATGAGGACTTAAGAGCCAATAAGGGTGGAATGTGATGAAGGAAGAACACATACATGTTCCTGACAGGATTCAAAACCAGGGCCTCCCACACTGTAGACCTGCATCTAACCACGTACACTACTAAGCCAAGCGTCCCTAAAAGTGTGCGGTAGATAAATAATTGCTGAAAACATCAATTGATTTCTACACTTTTTTTTCTAAGACAACATGGATAAAACACTCAATTACGATCCTAGATAATGGTATTTTCCAATTTTACAAGTAAATATTTATCCAGAATTACTAATTCGTTACGCGTGATCTCTTTCGCCGCAGTTAAATGCACGAGGTTCCGGCGTCAGAGATTGTACCTCAGAAGTTCGTAACGCTGGAAACAATTTCATTTAAAACGTTGGCTAAAAATAGGATTGCTATTTTTTAATATTCGCTAATAGGCTTCAAGAGACTTACAGTTATAGATTAATGCTTTTAGCGTTGAATAATGTACCGCGTCATCTTAAGTCGATACCTCTAAAAATTATGTAAACATTTGTTTCAGAAAATTATTCTACTTAGTAATAACTATTTTAAACATATTCACGTGATGGTTTTACAATGTCTGCTCCTTGTTTGAGTGTAAACTAACACTCGGGAAAACAATATAAATAGCAGGCATCCAGCTGGACATAGTTTACTGACAAACTGTATTATTTTGGACATACACCATTGCAATATTATGTCGTCCCAGAAATCTTAGAAAGAGGCTAAGAAATACAAACAACTAAATACGAATGCGCGAAGGGCGCAGATGTACTTGCGTCGAGCCATTTGCTAGTCGCAGATTTTCAGGCACTTTGCGCCGTCACGTGACCACTTGCACCTGCGTATTTTCATATTTAATACCAAAGCAACGCAGCGCAGGTGCAAATTTTGCGCTGCACCTCTCAAAAGCAATATTTAATCGGCCCCCAGCCGGCACTTAGCAAACTTTAAGTAATATTTTTTTTCGGACGTATAGCTTATTTATTTAAATGGAGCTTCGGGCCAGTTTACGCGGCATATGTATTTACTCTACTCGCAAAACACGTTAGCAGTGCGAGATCTGGTAAAAAACTAACCGATTCATATATATATATATGTGTGTGTGTGTGTGTAGGTGTGTTGGTGTGTGTGTATGGGAAAGGGGGGGGGGGTGTTGCAGTAAAAACATGTTTTAAGTGAACCATAATTTTATGATTAAATTTTTAAATGCCATGTTCTGTATTATTAATTTTTTTTTAATTTACTGTACATGTTCCATATATAACGTCGTAATACACTACATACTTAAAAATTTTGGATCTGGAAGCATTCAGCACTCAGCATTCAAAGAATACATAGGGTGGTATTATTAAACACTTTCATTTGCGGCCCACAAACGAACCCACAAACTCCACTCTCTCAAGTGTTGCTTGAGAGGGGAACAACCCCCAAACAACATTCAAATCATTTTGCAGATTCTTGAACGAAAGCTAGGTTGAGAGAGCTCTTCTTCGACAAGAGTAAATAAATTGGTGACCAAGTGTTTCGAATGGGAAATCATGCGTCGTATTTATTTTGAAATATCCTGTTAAACGTAGTTAACTGCTATGAAGAAAGTTAATAATATGTCTTTGTAACGTCTGACTTTATGGAGATAAAATTTTGAAAAACAATTGTGAGTAGCTGAAAAATTAAAAGTGAACTGTATAAAACAGCTATAATTAAATTTTAAAAATAATGTATAATATAAATTATAACTCTTTTGTACAGACAGTAAAATTACATATGCATCTTTAAGATTAACGGACTGTGTTTGCTTTAAACGAAAAACGTTAACGCATTCTATATGTTAGTCATAGCTCTAACCATAATTGCCATTATTTTTCCAAAGTACTTTACATTTTACACCTTTCATTTGCGCCACTGAAGAATTATGCTCGTTGAATCGTTCGCCGAATACATCAATCCCGCCTCAAAATGCCACTCGAGCACTCTCGTGGAAACTTTTGAAGAAAATGGTACGCCATTATGCCAAGTTACGAACAGGTTGAGAATAGGTAATGTTTGTGAAGAGGATTGGATAGGTCCATGCCTCTCACAACTTTGCGAGCCCACGCAACCGTATATCCAAGGTGCAAACGACTCGCTAATTGCGTTCTAGAATCTTGTTTTTATGCCGGGAAAGGTGCGTGCTGGACGAATCATGCATGCTCAGCGCAAATCGATTATGAATACCAACCTTAAACGTTAATACAATAAATATATGATTTGATAAATGAACAGCAGTTTTATTTATTCCATGATTAAAGCTATTTTTTCTGAGAGCTTAGAAAGAGTTTTTTTATATGTTACATACTAACTTTAGGAAAGTAATTGTAGTAATGAAAATTGTTCAAATTGAAGTCATATATAACGTACTCTAGGTTAGTCAATGCATGTTGTTATTTTTAAATAAAGTAAGGAAGTTTCAAGTTTATTTCTCGACCGCAGCGAACGCACGCTGTGAAAGAAAACGAGGAGCAAGCCCAGAAGCCAAATAGCCGTTACATATTCAGAACATTTACTCTTCTGCTATTTACTTGCATTGACCTTTACGGTAGTTCAGCCTACTGTGATATATGCAGCAGCGACACGTGGTGCTTGTGTTCCCAGGCGGTCACACATCCAAGCGTTAACCATGCGAGAAACTGCTTTAACTTCAGTGATCACATGACCACCACAATCTGAATAATAGTTTGTAAATTTACCAGACGTGCGTATAGGAGCGCTAAGAAAGTAGGTATGGTAGAATTCAGTGGCGAAGCGTGAAGTGTTCTAGGACAGGCGGTGATGAGCAGTGACTGTACAGAACTCTCAGTTGCCTGTGTAACCATTTGACTGGTAGAGGCAGGAACATTCCTCAGTCAGTAGTATGTAAGAGACGAGGAACTAGTTGTCAGTAATACACCTAGGTCTCAGCAACACAACTGTAACCTGCTCAAAGTGTATAATTGGGTCACATACTGCTTGTCTTCGAACACGTCCACGCTTCGTCACTGGTAGAATTGTTTCCCAGACATCCATTGTAGCATTCCTAAACCTTTTTATACAACAATCAAATGCATACACTGTAAATAATAGTTTGTAAAATTTGCCACAAAAGCGTATAGGAGCGCTAAGAAAGTAGGAATGGTAGAATTGTTCCCCAAACATCTATGGTATTACTCCTAAACTTTTTATAAAACTGTAAAGCGTATATTGAAGTTATTAGAAAAGTTGTTATATTTACAAGGCGGAAGTATGGTAACTGTCCCATACTGCACTTAGGTTAAATATTTCCTAAACATTTTAGGAAGTTTTTTTGCAATGAATACGTGGTCCAGGCTGATGACGTAGAAGTTGTTTTCATATCTGTTACACGGGTCGTATAACTAAACGAAACACTTTTATCAAAGAATTCAGTCTATTAAATTAATATTTTTCATTGTACTCTTAAGTATATTTAATTTTAATGAATTTTAAACTTCGTGCAATCAATCTTTGTGTGGTAGACATGTGTTGTTTTAAGTGAAACCCAAATTTTCGTCTTATTTTCAAAAGGACATTGACTGACTACGAACTCATGTGCAACTCACCAATATTATATCGAAAATACGTTTAACTTATTTTCTGATATTTGTAGACAGGTTTGGATTTGAAAGGTTTCTCCTCAAATAACCGTTACTGATAACTGGCGAACGTTTTATAGTACACACGCAAGAAACATAGTTGTAATGTTATTCCTTAGTAGATATCTCTCAAGCAAGTTTAGCTGTTTGCTAATAAACACTTGACTTAATTAAGGCTATGCTACTCTGTCTCAGCTGTTTTGCGATAGCATTTTTTTTTAGTCTGAACGAGATCACATATCTAAAATAAGTTTGGCAGTTTTTTTAAGTGGTTTCTTCAGTGAAAGGCAATTTTTCCTGAGAGTCAACGATAAGGTTATGAATTAATATGCCATTTCACTATTCTTTTAGTGAAATTATTAACTAAAACCATAGTATTTTCTGTATTGCAAAAATTAGTTAATATGGTCAAAACCATTTTAAACTTTACTGTCGAATAAAGTTGTGATATCTGTTCTCCTTCAGGCCTAAAAAAGTAATCGTCGCGAATACAGTAGGAGTGAGTGAAGAGTGAAGATTTTGGTCAGCGCTCAACATCGAGGTCTTTAGCATTGGTGAGGGGTGACATGAGGAGAGTGTGGAGCAGCACCAGAATGAATGGGCGGGGGAAACGGGAGATCCCCGAGGAAACCCTCTGGCCATCGGCATCATCCGGCACGATTCCCACACGCGAAAATCCGGGGACCGACCCAACCAGGGATCGTCAGCGGCTACCCACCTTAAGAGTGCTCCCTGCAAAATTGTATTTTTTATTATTTTAGTATTTTTGTACGAGGTATGGTGTTTTTATAGATACATACTTATACTATTTTTTGCATTAAATAAAGTTTTATAGCTATCATACTTTTGACAGATCAAACCCCATATTTGCATAAAACTGTTTAATACAAGGAATGTAAACAAACGGACATACAGAAGTGAACTAATTCACAGTGAATAATAGTGTCACGAACTACGTCATGATATGTGTTAAAATCGTATTAGAATATATATTTTGTTTTACTAAAATAATCCAAATTTTAAATAAAATAATAGGCAATTTTATGTATTTTTTAAAAACAAAAAATGTGAATGAGGAATATTTATATATGTCTTGGCGTAGCCTGTGACACTGTTATTCAGTATGAATTACTTCATTCCTGTAAGTCAGTTGGTTTCAGTTTCTTGTATAAAACCGGTTTGTGTAAGTTCGGGCTTTAACATTCCGCTGTAAAAAAACTATGAGCGTTATAAAATGTTAATTACTGTAATATTAGTCACAATGCATGTTTATAAAACAAACCATGTCTCGTACAAATGAGAAAATAATATATATTCAAAACCGTTCAAGTTTGGTCTGAACTCCATCCTTGTCAAACAAAATGTTCCTGACACTCTACGGAAGTGAAGTGGAGCAGTAGTCGAACACTGGAAACGTTTAGGACACGGGTTCGATCTCCCATTCGGCCGTCGTCATATTGGTTTTCCAGGGTTCACTCCAAGCGAAGTCTGAGTTTCCATCAATACAGTCTTCTACATATTTCTTTATTCCCTATTCCTGTAATTACAGTGTTCCCTAAGAGCGTAGAGCGTTCGAGTGGGAATAAATCGTAGTTTTGTATAGGTATGGAATAATTTTTTCTTTGTAGGCATTACTTCAGGGTAAAATTTACTACTACAAAATTTTTGCTTTGCCAGTTTTCCCATGACATTTCACAGTCAAAATTCGCAGGTTTTTTGTTTTCATACGCCATAAATTCCAATGATCCAAAGAACATAATTAAATGAAAAATTCGTATTGATACTGCGTGTAACGTATGTGAAAGTTGAATAATTGCAAAATATTTTGTATTTGAAAAAAAAAAAAAAAGGTAATAGTTGCAAAATGTCGAAAGTATAAGAATTTTTTTAAATAAAAATTTTGCGTTAGATTTTTACGAACGTCAAACGGAAGCTACTTACAGTGATTGTAATATTTTCATTGTGTTATTAATTAGCTTTGCTCCTTTTAAGGAAGAAAAATGTTAAAATTGTTAATTTCAAATGCCATGGTGGTAATACTGGCTAAGAATTGTTTTGAAGAGGAAAATGTACTCTAAATAAACGTATATATATATATATATATATAACGGTTTCATATAGGCCTAAATGCGAAAGTACGAATTTCCACATTTGAACGTCCTTAACCCGAACACAGTACTTTTCTGTCACAGACGAAACAATAAGCAAGTGAATAAAATATTCCTGTCGTTGCATACGAAGCGTAGTGCTTGGGTGACGAGGTTATCGTATTCCTTTCCGCCGTATTCACAGCGCTCGTGCGAATGTGCGGAAACCGGATAGAGCTTCGTTGACAAAATTACCTGGGCTTTTAGCGTGCTTGTCACACCACATTACAGTATTCCCGAGTGCACAGTAAGTTTCCCGTGGATTGCAGTGCATGTGAAGAAACTTGCTCGCTCGCACTGTATCACCACACACACACACTTCTTCTCACGTCTTGTTTACACGTGTATTTCGCGCCGCGTTTCCTGACGTGCGCTGTTGCCCGAGGCTCTGTGCTAGCGTGTTTTTATCTACGACTTGAGGGGAATCTGCTTCTTGTTGTGAATACACGGTGGGCGATAAAACGATTATTTTTTTCAGGCACTACCTGCAGATAAGATAGCTTTATGATGTGACCAATTATGCCACTAAATTTGCAAGTTTAATCTGGAGTTGCGGCCGTAAACAAAACAAAAACATTTCGTTGGAGGCGAGAGACTAGATTTATTCCTAATGAAGATAATATGAGTTTCTTAGACAGAGAGAGAGAGAGAGAGAGAGAGAGAGAGAGAGAGAGAGAGTAACAGAACAGCGCAATAGTCAGAAGAAAATGGTTATGTTTGCTAAATACCCAACGGCCAACGTTACTGACCGTTTTTTTTCCAACACACAAAAAATTCTAGCAAGTTAATGTTTAACATTCAAATATACTAACATAAACCAAGTTTGCATTAATAACGAACCAATAATATAATCTCTAATGTGTTCTGTGCATTTTGCAGTTAATTTGTCCCGGCATAACGAGAGAAATATTATATGAATTTAATTATCTTTACAAATGGAACATTATGTATTGCCATATCATCACGCTGTGGTTAATTTGATTTTTTTATTTACCTGAAGTTATTTTATTGCGAATGCCATGCATGCTTATTTTCACCAAATCACAATATTTTTAACATTTTTGTGGCATATGTGTAAATGTGTTTCGGTGAGTTCAATGTGCTAAAATGTGTGCCAGCGAAGAAATAAAAGTTAAACATTATTTCTTCCTTTTTTGTTTATCTGGTGACGTACCATACGCACGATGCATGTAATACACGATGTTGCATTTTTGCATGATGTGTTCTTTGGCTGCCGCTTAGCAACACGTTTACATATTTCAGTATGTGTATTTAAGTTTTCTAAGTGTCACTATAAGTAAGGACAGGAACATTGTGCTAATCCAATTACCTGTAGGCTACAATCCACTGCCTTATGCATACTCGAAGCCCGTACATTCGTTCATTGTTTGTTGTTTCAGTGAGTAGCTGCTAGAGGAGAAATGGTCGGAGCTTCAGTACAAATCGGACAATGGATTATAACACGTAGGTCACTGAATCCCCGAAATTTTCCGGTCTCTAACTGTAATGAACTCAATACAGGATGTTGCAAATGCAACGTTTCTGCATTACAGTTAACAATACATGGCACAGAGTGCATAGCGTGACGATTGGGCCATGCCACTGTGTATTGCCACTGTGGTTGGCTGCTTGAAGTTATTACATGTCATAACAACTATATTCTAGCTGCAACTGTATGAATGAGACATT
>PNEQ01046266.1:53734-121903 GCA_003012365.1 Medauroidea extradentata
GAACCCCCCCCCCCCCGTAGCACATATGATTGAGCGACCGACTTAGATACAAGGAGTTCTGGGTTCGATTCCTAGGTCTAGCTGGGTATAAAATTTGAGTTCGTCCGTTCGAGTCACATCAATTGTCAGAGTCAAGAAAACTGTCACAACTTGGGAATTGGTTAATAATATAGCTGTAAAGGGTGATGTTTGGCTCGTTGGCGATGTTGAGACCTCGACAAGGAGCCTAACGTTAAAAAATAATTATTAGACCATTCGCTTCCCAACGAAGCGATCCGGGTTCGATTCCCGACGGGGTCGATCCTCGGATTTCCGCATGTGGGAATCGTGCTGAACGATGCCGCTGGTTGATCAGAGCGCTTTCTCGGGGAGCTCCCATTTCCCACTCCCCTCCCCCTCTATTCGATGCTGACCCATATCCGCCTCATGTAATCTCTCACCAGTGCTAAAGACCTTGATGTTGAGCGCTGACCAAAATCTCTTACACTCTCTCACCTATCAGTAGTTTCCATAAGTAAAACTATGTTCTGTAACTAAATTTTTTTTCATTTTTGTGACCAAATTATTTTATACTCGCTTAAAAATTATCGGAGAAAAATTATGTAAAATTAGATTTCGCTTGGTACCTCCAAAAATTACTAGCACCCAGTTTCTTTATACAATGGTATGTATGTATTTTAATACTTTATATAGTTTGCAGTAGAAAATAGATTGTATAGAAATTTAAATAAAAATATTTGTTTCCAAATATTTCAATTAGAAAAACCGTAAATTAAAATGTAATAATACATTTAATCTGCACTGTATCACAACTTCAAAAATTTAATACAGAGCAAAAACAGATTACTTTCAGTGCAGAAGATGACAACTATATTCACTTTAAATGAATGAGGTAGTTTTTAGTAAACTTATAGCTGAGATGCAACGCTACCAGTTCCTCGCATAAGTAAGTGCGTTTGCTTTATGCAAATTAAGTGTATTCATTTGCTGCACATTTACCGAAGTAAATTTACCAACATAATATTAAATGAGTGCTCCTACCAACTTCATAAGAAGTGAGTGTATATACCTCCTTTATATGCAGTGAGTGAATTTATTTTCTAAGTGGGAATAGAGTTATCTAAACGTTTTCTAAAAATAAATCGAACTTACATGCTTTGCTAGCAGTAAACTAAAAAGTATGTACGGTCAGCCACCCAATTTAACTTGAGTTCGGAAAAGTACAATGAAACAAATTTAGGTCAAATATTTTTTGTAATGATATTATTGTGTTTGGTAAACAAGTGGGAACTGGCGTACGTGAATGTATTACAGTTAAAAATGTTAAAATGAATGTTTATGTTTTTCTTACTGAAATATTTGTACGAAATTGTAATTCCATGTTACTACCAAAACGGTTTTAGAGATGTGAAAATTTCCATTGTCTTTAAAGCGAACAATAATGAGCGTCCAAATATATGCAAATCGATACCCAAAAGTAATATGAAATATATCATTCAAAAGAAAAAATGTGTAACTAAACAAATTTACTATAATTTTCTGTTCTTACTATATCGGAATGAAGAAAACATTTCAATGAAGTGAAATTAACCAATTCTGTCTTGTAGAACATGCATATTCCCGACAACCACCAATGTCGACGAGCTGGACCCACCTCCCTTGCAAAGTTTCTGCATGCCTCAAGTGTCTTTACTGTAATTGTATATTTCTACTTTGATTACCTTTGTGCCTGTCTCATCTAGTGTTTACAGACTGCATAGATTATGAGAACGACGACCTTGGTCAACAAAATAAAGAAAACGAGAAGTATGGCATAAATGGCTGAAACTCCAGTATGTTTTCAAGCGGTGAAACAAATATTTAAATAAAACGTAAACCATACCAAAACATTTCATCTGTTCAGCATGATTCTTTTTAATACTCTTAGTTAAAAATAAATTGCTATTTCCTGAAATTCTCAAATGCATATATCGGATAATCTTCAAAGCGTATGCCGTTCTTAGTTCATGAACAGTGTTGTAGCGTACTACGTTTTCCCTTTTCCTACGTGAAAACATTAAACTAATTAATACAAAATTTATTTATCAATTTAATTTTAAAAGGCACCCAGATCTTAAGATACACAATTTCAGATAGGCCTAACCTCAAAATGGGTTTATTTTTTTTTACAACTGTAACTACTAAACACCGCCCGGATGTACAAAAACACCAGATGCATGTGTTTTACTACACTACAAACTTTCCGGAGACAAAATTGTAGGATCACCGCTGAAAGTCCCATAGAAATAAAGCATAAAACGAAAACACTGCATGACAATTTGTCACGCCACGAATAGGAGCGAAGCGGTTACCGTTTAGGGTGAAAAGTTGAACGTTATTGCTCCTCTGTATTCGCGTTAACAGTGGAAAATTAAAATCCAGTACATAGGAATCTTAAGGTGGATCATAATTTTATATATTTATGTGTCATAGGCCCTAATGTTGGGTTTTTATAGACTGTACTTGTGAGTACAGTTTCCTCTTACAAAACAGTTTTAACTATTTTTTTTGCATAACCGCGCCTTATATATAAAAAAAATTGCATTCTATGCTACAATACAAATAGTGAAAAGAAATTTACTTACTGAAATGAAATAATGCCCATTTTAATAACGGGCCATGTACTACTTTACTTAACATTACCCCCAACGTAATATTCGGAACATTTAAAATATCGAAAAATACAGTGAAAATACTTGCAAATTCAGTAATATTTTAAAACATTAATGTTGTCGATTGTGAGTTGTTCTAATGCTTGTTTACGTAGTTCATGGCACATTATTTCACTGTGAATTATTTCATTTTGCACGGCAATGTAACGTGCATATTGACTTAAACGCACCGTTATGAGAAAACTGTGCGAGCTAAAATTGTTTCTTAAGAAGAAACTGTACTTACAAGTATCTTCTACACAACTGATACAAGTGTTGACACGAGACGCACTTGAATACCATTAAAGAATCATCTCAGCAATCGCCTGGAGTGATTAAAAAATCACTATAATGGCCGGACCAAGGGTCTAACCCAGGGCCACGAGTAAATATCACTACCTGCTATTTGCAACGACGCAGAGCAGCGCAAGTGCAGAGAAAGTAAAAATGAGTCTTCTATTGCATGTGTGTGTATTTAATTCCCATACTGAGCTACGAGACGCTACGCAGGTGTACATTTTTGCGCTGCGCCAATAAAATGCTGTATTTAAGGACTTCTGATTTTCGGGAAAGAGTTTTGCCTCACGTTGTTTCAGTGTGCGTACCTTAATTTTTGCCTTGTGGTTACTGGGTAGCGAGCCTTCATGAAGACACTACTCTCATTTCACTGAGCCAATCACAGTAAGGATATGCAACACCACACGTCTATGATTTGCGGCCAGAACACCACGACTCGTGAGAGCTAAAACGACCAATCACTGACCGTGAAATAGAACTGCAGGTGTGCACGTAAGACATTGAAACAACCTGGGGCAAAACTTTTTTCGCGGAAATCAGCAGTCGCTAGCTATATTTAATCGCGTCACCTCCGCCCCCTTGCATTTCCGGAATGAGTGGCGTATGTTTCACCACTACTACACTATGAGAGAGGTTTAGTTCAGTAGCACAATAGTGCGTCGCGCAGCCAAATAATTGTTTTTATGTTGCGTAATCAAAAATAGTGTTACTTAAACAAAAATACTTTGTTGTTTTTATTTTGTTGCCAAAGTGTAATATTAGTTCAATGCAAAGAAATGTTTGCTTGTCTATGCAATAATTTTTTGGCCTGAGTCATTAAGAAATGTGAGTGTGTGTGTCTTAAATATATATATATATATATATTTATATATATATATATATATATATATATATATCTGGTAGCACCAAGAATCGAAAAAAAAATATTTGAACATCTTACATTAAATATATCAAATGACAATGAGTTAAATAAACATTGCTCCCCTCCGCCCGCCCTCGCCAACCACCTAACATTTTATCCCTTGACTAGAAACTATGCAGGCAGAGAGCTCAAGAGTGCAGCAATATTTGCTGTGTAGAGGTTGACGGTGTATGAGCGAGGACGAGCAGCGACGTAATGTAAAGAGAAGCCACGTGGTTGCAAGGACTTGTACAAGAACCTAGCTGGAGACACGAGCAGGTAACATGTCGACGACTCCTCTCACTTCACATGTGAGAAGGCGATCGTTATCTCTAGACAAGGACGTAATATTGCAGTCGAGGGAAGGAAAAACGTTTCCTATCACGCACAATCCGGTGCTATGAAACAATGTATGCTGTCTAATGTGCGAACTTCTGCCGTGGCTAACTCAACGAGAACATTAAGGTTTTACACTTCAGTCAAGGTTAAGAAGCAAAAAAAAAATATATATATATATATATATATGTGGCGTGCGAAAATCTTTCTACGTCAAAACGTAATCATAACTTAGATGTTTAGAGGTTGACGTTATCGCGATCGTTATCTCGCACACAAACACGCACACACGCAGACATATACACGAACACTAAAAAAAAAAAAACGCATTGTAAAAATCCACGAAAACTGTTCATTCAATGTTATTCATAACTTATATTATCAAACACTAAATGAATTTTTCTGTAAGAAGAGAAACCTTATTAAATAAACATTAACACCTTTTCATTTTAATTAATATTATTTTTATTTATGTTTATATTTATATACATAATTTATATTATTATTATTATTCACCCTCAAGCATAGGAACATAAACATTATACAGGCTAACAAGTATTTTTCCTCAATTCCATTATGTGTACTATTTTTTAGTGTCATTCAAACACTTATTTTATTATGAACCGGAGAAAATTTATTAACGTTGCCTTTTCTCTAATATAGTCATTTGGGGTAACTTCGTACCGGTCAGGGCAACTTTTTACCACCAGCCTAATTTAATTTCAAATTAAGTATTTCAGAATTGAAGAATACGGTTGTGTTCTTCTGGATGAATAAAATTGTTAACTTTAAAATTTGCATAGAGGTTGAATGCCACGAAGCTATTACATAAAAGAAAATCCGTGGTACAATGTTACCCCAAATGACTGTACATATATATATATTTTTTTATTTCTTCAGTGGAGTGGTTACAGATCGTAAGCAATTCAAATCTAAAATATTAAGACGTAAAAAGTAAAATTAAAATATTTCCATACTTTTTATTCACGGCAAAAATGAACTATTTTGTTCGACCATTACATTGGGACCGCGGTGATTGAGGGGTTACACCTTTCGCGTCCTACCTCGGCGTTACGGGTTCGATCCCCGGAGAGGCCAGTCCTGGATTTTACGAATGGAAGAAACGTGGCGGCAGTTTACTCGGGGAACTCATGCCCCCCTCCCTTGCCGCTCTCATTCCATCGCCCGCCACATCCCAACCTCACCTCATCCTACTCATCGGGCCAGAGGGTGTCATGCATGTCTCGCCAGTCGATCATCCGGCCCAACCTTCACCCTGGCCTTCTCTCATACGCAATTTGACCCTTCCTGAAGGCGGGAACGTGTAGTGTATTTTTAATTTTTCCTCACATATCGCTTGGAGGCAGTAAATTATATCAAACAAGCTTATTAACGAAATTCTGATTAATTTACATTTTAGTCAAAACCGTAAAGGTATTTCTTTGAAAAAAAAATTGCACTCGCGGCGAAAATAGTTTTGAACCAAACTGCTAAACATTTTTTATACATCCTATCGTTTAAGCTTTAAAAAAATTATCGCAAAAACAGTAACTTAGAAATAAGAGAGCATGTCCTTGATTACAAGTTCTTCTAGTTTAACCGGACATAGAATAAATTACGAAACACTCGTATCTGGATGTTATATAATGAGTGTCCTGGCCAGCTACTTATTTTACTACACAGCCCTCTCCCACAGAACACTCTGCTGTCCAGCCCCGGTGTTGTCAAGGTTGTGTCCTTGCCCTCGTAGCTGGGATGTGAAACAAAAATCCTTAACCACAGGTTTACCAAGCGGACCTTCGACTACATTTTCTGTGTGCTCATTCGTGTGTGGTCAATCGGTGTTTCACATACCTTTGACTTGGTTTTCTTTTTGCTCGTACAACATTTCTGCGACACTTTAAATACTGTATTAAGATGAGCGTTGACGGAATCACAATGGTTTCTGAACATAATTCTTTTAAGCACAAAATGTTTCTATCGTTGCTTAAAATATTATTTGTTCGCTTAATTCTATGAGTTCTTAACCCCCTCCATTTTCCCGTACATTCAATAACCTGTATACACTCGGCTCGTTCAGTGTTTGTAACAGGTATTTTTATAAGTACGGTTCCGATTTTTCACCGTTAAAGTGGGAAGAAGCGTACTATTACCACTGCGTTTCATATTTGGTCTTGAGCACCAGCAGTTAATTATTACTATTGTTACTAAGCCTCTCCACGTCTGCACTTGTACGAACGTAATCAGACATATCATTATTTGTAATGTTTCTCACTACCAGATTAGGACAGACTGCAAGTGTTACAACTGCGACCGCACAGCATATAAAACTGAGAGCCATTCCAACCTAATGTTCAGGATTAAAACCACGTTCTCGAATTCACTGTGCCAAACAATTTCGTTTCTTCTCAACTGCTGAGTAAATTGAACCTGTGTAGGAAATCAACCTCGTTGTAACCTAAAAAAAAAAAAAAAAAAAAAAAAAAAAAAAAAAAAAAAAAAAAAAAAAAAAAAAAAAAAAAAAAAAAAAAAAAAAAAAATAAAAAAATAAAAAAAAATAAAAAAAATAAAAAAAATTATAATATTGAACTTTTAAATTTATGCATTAATAATCCCCTGAGTATCAGAAAAATTAAACAGGTAGACAGGTAGAGACATGATGTAACAAAATACAATTAACTTTTCTTTTAATTTAATAATATGTGTTGTTTCGTAAAATTCCTAACTTCAAACAAACCACGCAATTTATCCGTGTTTGGCTGTACAATCTACGTAGAACATGTGAACTGTTAAAATTATATTATCTCCAAGAACGAATTAACTGGTTTACATCAACGGTGTTTCTTTCTCAACCCTCTCGTACAAAAGCACGCTTGGCATATGTTTTTATAGGAAACAGCATAGAAGTTCCATCTACATTGTTATTTTAAGAAAATATGTTATATTCACAGGTGACTCTGTTCGTACTGTATAAACAACCTGAGGCAACGGGAATGCACCGTTCTTGCAAAAAAATTTATTATTCTGTATTTTATTTGTTTTATGTTCTATTAACTACGATTTTATTTAGTCATATCTGTTGAGCCAGCTGTTTATTTCGCTATTCCCTTAGTTTGTAATGTTTAAAGGCAGCATTAGGCCACCAATAAAATTCATTAATGTGCTGATTTTACTTCAACTTTGCCGGTTTACGAGACAATAAATAACATTCCAAGACACTCAATTTATTGCTCGATACCAACATTGCTGTAAAAAATTTAGTTTACATGATTTCATAAAAGTTTTTTGAGAATGTGTTGTAGATAAATCAACGATAAAAAAACACACGTTATTAAAATTCGATTTTGGAAAATTTCAAAACAATCCTACATAATGATAATTGCCAACTATATGAGCAAACATTTACCCAAAAAGATGCACTGTTTTAAGCGTGATCTCTTGCGCAGCGTTAAAATATACAAGATTTCTGCGCCAGCTATTTATTAATCTTCACAATTAGGTTACTTAAGGTCATCATTTGCTAAGAAAACTTGTAAAACATAACGTTTAAGGTTGATGTTTTTTTTCCATTCTGAATTAAGCTTTCCGTGCTCAATGATGTATTATACTCTCTCAAACATATCGCAATGTGGTGAGCTACTGCGCGCTTCCTGCTCAGTTAAGGGTGGTCAAGTGCGATAAAATCATAATGTTATATTTTTATTTTGACTTTTGTAAGTGAAAAAATTCACAGTGAAATAACATGCCATGGGCTACGTAATAAAACATTAAAATACATCCAGCGAAATAGTTTCATATTTTTCAAAAAATTTTGAATTTTGTACATTTTTTCTGTACTTTTGTAATTTTTCAAAAAATTCCGAATATGGCATTGTAAGTTTTTAAATATTTTATTGCATAGCTAATGGGATGTTTATTCACTGTGAATTATTTCGTTCAAGCAGGTTGATTGGTTTTCACTATTTGCATGGCAGCGTAACAAGCAAATTCTGACTTTGGCTTACCGTTATGAGAAAACTATGAGAGGTAAAATTGTTTTGTAAGAGGAAACTACACTCACAAGTATTGTCTACAAAACTAACGATATTTCATAAATATATAAAATTATGAATTTATCGCACTTGAACACCCGTAACTCAGCAGGAAGCACAGCGCAGCAGACGCCATATAAATAAACACGCACCTCTTAGTGATGTAAGACACCTTTCCTTTATGATACCAGTGCGCCTTCGTCCACTCCATGATCCCCCAGGCGAGGCAAGTTTGTCGGTGACGCTTCTTGAAGAGTGTTTGACGAGAGCTGGTCTGCAGCTGAACCCTTCACTTGCCTCTTGTTGAGCCATGTCGTCGTAGGATACAAGTTTGTATGCCTTCACGGTTCTATACTGCATGTAAGTAAATATGTCTATATGTTGCAAGGCCAGGTGGTGGATAGATAAAAGCCGGTTAAAATTGCGTGCTCAATAAACTGTGTTCTCTAGCGCATTAACTACTTGCTGATACCGCGATACAACGTGATAGGGCATGAATAATGTAGCTTCTTTTTCATTGGCTCAGTGTCCTCCAAGGTATGTCAAACGCTAATTGTTTGAGTTGCAGGATTTTTTTTCTGTCCTAGCGTGTGCCTAGAAGAAAATGAGAATTCTTGAGGTCGATTTTGCTTCCATTAATCATTTTATTGTATAAAACACTCGTCTAAAGAACACTTTGAATAATACGGTCCCTAAATCCTTAGAATAACGTGGCTGAAGATGTCAGCAAAGACTATTGTAAATTGTAGGGTACGTTCATCTTGAATACTATTCACAATGAGAAAATTGTTGCTCTGTTACTATATTTATACCGCTAGTGGATGTGGAAGCACTTTCAGATTGCAGACATTTAAATTACGTCCATAGAATATGGATGATGTACAAGCTTCCAGACGATTGGCTATTGGCAGAACTTACAATTGTCGACTATAGGTACGGCCCTGAGTACTGAATACGGCGTCTATGTTGTCCGTCACTGACAGTACAGTTTTTCTTTTGAAAACGTGCATTCCACTTTCACACTCAGAATGCCCTAGAATGTAACCAAATCGTTTTCTGGACTTGGATTTATGAACAAAATCGAGGCCCCCGACTATCCTGGAGACGCGGCCAACACACAAAACCACGCCTCCAGAATACGTAAGCACTATCCAACTTATCTTACTATCTAAATAAATACTTTGGCAGGGTGGTGCTAGGAAATAACCAAAAACTAACCTAACCATGATCTTCAATTGTCAGAGTCGTCGTTAATTTAACAGACCACGACCGAGTATGACAACACACAACACAATCTACAAACATCTAACTACCCCTGCCTAAATAAAACAAATGCCCTTCTGTCGCAAGTCCATACTAAAACTAAACCCATAGTAACTAAGTACACTAATAAACTATTGGTGGCAATCCCCAAGTGACCCGCGACAAACTACATTCAACTTCCCCAAGGAAGAAAACCTAACTTAAACACAGCTACAAACTGAAGGTCGTAGCTCAACACATAGCTACATGACCTAAAAAAAATGGGTAGAGTTTCTACAACACTCGCTTATATCTGCGAGAGACAGACTTACACGAAAACCGCTGACCTAAGTTTATGTGGTTCTTAAACAGGGCCTGGTATCTGCCTCTGCTAATTTGGGTAAATCTTCAACAGATTAAAGCTAAACATAGAACTGCCAGAAATAAATGTAAAGTTACTAATAATAATTATAATAAAAGTAATATTAGCGATCTAAAGAAAGAAAGACATGAATATATCAAGTTTTTCTATTTATTTATAAATAATATATTATATAACAAGCAGTCTTAAAAGGACAGGTATAACAATTTTGTTAAAAAAATTTAGTGTAAATTACAGATTTTGTAAAACAAAGTAATAAAAATGATTTCTTTACAACTGTTTATGCCGATTAAAGGCAAGTTTAAAACGCTTATTTACCCTACTTGTTTTCTTACGTGGGTTTATAAACTGTTAATACATAAATTTAGACCATCTTAAACTAGTAATCGGAAGAATACTTCAGGTTTTGGCGTGTTCAGCCACTCCTAGATGAGACGTCCTTGCTTCGTACTGTACATTGGAAAAGGGCTCCAGCTAGCCCTTAGTCTTGATAAATAATCTGCGTCGTTATAAACTCGATGAGAGACCATAATTTTACATTTAAATTTTAAACCGACTCGTAACGAACCAAAATAAATAAAATTTTAATCACAGGCGAGCTACGCCATTTAGTTACCTAATTTAAACTGTGGGACTACATAACTTTGAAGTGATTTAGATATTTTATAATTACTCAGACAAATATAATTTATTTTATCTTTCCGTTGTTAATGTAATTTGAACCGAATTAATTTATAAAAATTATTGCAGTGAGTTGATTTTTGACACTGTTGCTAGGATATTTTTCCATTGACACAACAGTTATAAAATTACCACGGCATTGCAAGTGAAAAATTGAACTGAAACTTCACATTTTGTGTGAATTTACACAAATGTATTAGGCGTAGAATAACATCATCACTGTCCACGAATTTTTCTAGCCCCATGCTGTGCAAATTTACGCATTTGCTGTCGTATTTATCCTAGCAATGAATTCTGCGTAAAAATACAGTTCAATTAAACCCACACAACGTACTTAAACAACAAGCTATCTGTATGTGTATTATGACATATACAGTTGCTGAAAATACAAACACATAATCGAATAAATACCTAACCAATGTATGGTTAATTTGAAACTGTAACCTTATTTATTTATCATTCCTGTGGTGTTAAATTACCTATGAGATGTTTAAGTAATTTTACTCTCTCACTATTGGCAATTTGTGCTGCCACATACATTCTGTGTAAATTACAAATAGTATGTCATTTTTTACACTCGACGTCTACATAAATAAACTTACACAATGTAGTGAAATAACAAGAATTCTGTAGGTGTATTTGACATCTACATTGTCTCAACATACGCGACAATGTACGTAAAATTTCGCAATCAAAGTGGGGTTATTTTTAATTTCTATTATTGTATTCTTGCCATCCCAATCGGGTAAAATTATCACTCGGATGTTTGGTTAGTTTACCCTCTCACTAAGTGGCAATTTGTGCTGCCACAAACATTCTGTGTAAAATTACAAATTCTACGTCGCTCTTTTTTACAACCTACGTTTACATAAATAAACTTGCACAATACAGTGAAATTTCAATAACTCTGTAACTGTGTTCTTTACGTGTACGTTGGCTTGACATACGCAAAAATAGCTGTAAAATTTCAACAATAACCTAGTGTTATTTTTAAGTTATATTAATGTGTTCTTATTATCCCGTACGGTAAAATTATCAGTCAGATGTTAGGTTATTTTACCCTCACGCTAAGTGGCAATTTGTGCTGCAACGTAAATTCTGTGTAAAATTACGCAAATAGTTTTACAGTGTATGTTGTGTGGAAACTGTGTGGAAGAAGAAGGAGTGAAAAAGGAATGATGGGTTATTAACTTTTAAGGTTATATAGTACGTATGTAATGGAGGTCTGTTGTATCAGAAGTTAAGTCATGTGACTCAACCGCATTTCAGTTATATGTGAAAAAATGTTAAGTAATGAGTTAAAAAATTGGTGCTACATCTACTGCGTACACATATACATCATGAACTAATCGCGAAAATAATTTTGTCCCAGTTTGTTTCAGTGCCTTCTGTGCACATCTACAGTTGTGTGTCATAGTCAGTGATTGGTTGTTTTAACTATCACGTGTCTTGGGGTTCTTCCCGCCAATAACATGCGAGTGGTGTCGCAGTAACCTTGCTGTGGTTGGCGCCGTCAAGTGAGAGGAGCCACTTCACACAGACAAGCTGTCAACAACGTGAAACAGAGCTGCAGATGTGCACGTGAGGCACTGAAACAAACTGGGGCAACAGTCTTTTCACGAAATGTTCATGTCCCTACATATAACACATACAATTGGCTGAGCTGTTCGGCCAATCGCCTGCAGGCTTCCTCCTGATTGGCTGGTGATGACAATCCAATACTGGCGAGCGAGCCTGTACTAGCATCCCTTGATTTGTTAGGTTATTTTTTTAGAGTTTTTCATGAACAGAACAGCTCAGCCAATCAGAGAGCAGCACAGCAGAGACAGCTATATATAGGCCTAGAAACCATCCCATCGACCTGAGAATAGCAGCAGCAAGGATTGCCAAAACGTTATCAAAGAAACAACACAAGGCGCGGCTCAACACCAGAAGCTAAGAATATTTCGACAATGGCCACGAAAGCCTGCAATCTAACGCTAAAGATTTAAAAAGTTACTTAATTTTTTATTGCTTTCTTGTCTTACGAACAATGTTTCTTTTTTTCTAGAACAAAATTAATTCATAGTGAGGAATTAACATTAGAGTCTTATGATTCCTAAAATGATCTTTTCGTAGTTACCTGATTTTAAATTTAGATACTCACCATAACGTTTATCATGTATGTTTCACAGCATGAATATAACGTTTGTACCGCCCGTACATATATATAAAAGTGTATGACATTTATCCGCGACTTGACGGATAGCGGCATGAAATTTAAAATTTCCTTATGAAATTTGAGAAATTTCCGTATGACGATATGCAGTATAGCTATACTCCACACTAACTCAATGAGATTCAGCCCACTGTGACGAGGAAGTTATCAACATGGAGTGCGCGCCCCAATTCAGCAGCAATTTCATCAACAACGTGTTCGCAATACAAATTCTTGCAATAGTTCACTATCGGGTGTAGTCATGTGAATGTAAGCGATATTATTTTCTTCCTACTTACTAGTTATAATCTAACATGTCATAATATTTTCGGCATTTTTATTTCCTTAAGAGTTTGTTATAACTTGCATTGTGAGCAGCACAAAGGGGTTATTTCTTTTATTGTAGAGAGCAGCTTTGAAAACCTATTAAATACACTTCACGTTAATAAACATGTTATTAATTTTCCTGTCAATTATTTGTAATTTTAAAATAAATGGTAGGAATTTTCATAAAAAAAGTAATCAATATTGCTCCTTTTGAACATAAGATTACAAAATTATTTTTTTAAAAATGTCTTCTCAGCGATACCGTAAATAAGCGTCTTATCCAAAGATATTCACTGTACGAGTGGCAACATTTACGTTTGCTACGTTCTTAAATTATAAAATGTAAATAATAAGGCCCATCTATATAGTGTGTTGCTACAGCAATTTAGCTCTAACATACTTGAAACTCAACATCTAACAACATCTTTGGAAAAGAACTATGGTGGTTCCTTTCAAAAGGCCAATGGCAGACTTACGTTACCAGTTCGTATTATTGTGTGGAGTTGTTTGCAACCATCTCTAATGACCTCGTTGTGGACGTGATGTAAGGCCCTGTAAAATAAAAATAATATTTGGGGAACCCGTTATGATGAACCTCTGCCAAAAAACGTATTGCTTGCGCCCAAGGTAAAACTGAACGGAAACAATAGGACAGCACAGGCGAGTGCATCACGATCAATACTAGATTCTCCAGTCATATATCATTGAACCGGCGTTCGTCTTCTCACAGATAGCGCGCCTCTATTAGACATTCAAAGACGACCCTACAATTTTATGACGTAAAATTTAATATAATAGAGTTTTTAACGTGCCTATATATTTTTACAAAAATTCTACATCAAAAAAGACAAAAAAAAATCTTTGCTATTTTTGGTTACCAGAATGAAAACTTTATTCGTTAAGAGCATGAAATTGATTACACAATTTTTAATACTTGTTACCTGTTATTCAAAATCAGACATGGTTCACCTGAGTAGATCGGTTTGCCTGTAAACTTCAATGAGCCGTCGCAATGCAAACTGCTCGGCGTAATAGACAGACGGCCAGATTAATATCTACGTGACTACATTTATACTTACTTTGTTGGATCTACACATTAGCTGCTATTTACTGTATTTGTTTCGCGTCTAGTCAAGGTTACTATATGACGTCAGCTTATAGAGTGGTTCTTAGCGCTTATTTAATAAATGTTACAGTATATGCAACGTTTAAGTACTTTGATTTCATGTCTATGATCTTCCTTTGATACTTTTATGTTATGACCTGTTGTAGCCAACCTGCTTTTAAAAAGCTACACAAAACTAAGCATAGTTTTACTATGACAGACATTGCACTCACGCATTTTCTCTAGTTTGTACAAATTTAACTATAACTAATAAAACACACGACTACTATTTCATGTCATTCAATTAGTGTTTCTTTAAACGATCCGTCTGAGTCAAACCTTAAATTGCACTGTACTCTTACTCGTCGCCTTCTCCTTAACTATGTAGGTTACTTGTGTCAAATGTATACCAGTACTTATAAAACTCACTTAATAAAATACTTGTGATGCCACCAATTCCTGATAATGTAGGAAAAATAATTTAGAAGTACTTCTTTGACAATAAACTAGGCCGAAATCAGTGCCTCTTTACCAGAGAACTATACTTGACCACACTAGAGCGTTTAGGTAATTGATCCTTTGTTTTTTAATTACTAATGCTCCTAAACTAATAGAAAGGTAATAATTAACATGTGTTAATACATTTTCTGAGTGCTTATATCAGTCCCCCTCTTCTAAATAGAACCTATGATATAAACACAATTTTATATAACATACTAATTGTTCTAATTTTAGGTCTCCCCTTCTTTTTCTTATATGATTTTTTTAGACAAACACCGATAAATACGTTTACGCATATAATAGGTATGTTAATGTCCAGGTCAATAAAATTATCTCTTGACGTTATTTACAAAGGGTGCCTATTTCTCAAAACTTTTAATCTGACAACAAAGTTATATCAACAAATGACCATTCATAAGTTCAATATTTAAACCTATAGGACTGTATAACAACGTTGTAACTGCTGGTGGTAAAAATACGAGCGGTTTTGTACGATAATTACGGCAATATTTTTTAACGCTTAAACGTTTTTAATTAATGATTCAAAAATTAATAATAAACATGTAAAGTCGTGTGTTCTGCGTATGGTTTATAACAAATTTTATAATTAAATTAAATTAAATTGTAACCAAAGTAAGAAAAGTAAATGAATAAATTTTCTCAAAACTAACATATTAACAAGTTTCAGTCCACGTAGAACAAAAGAGTAAAATCATACATTTTAGCTCGAAATTAAAATTACTGTATTAAACTCTGCAATTCAAGTATTCCTTTGAAAGTAATCAGTATAAAAAGCTTCGAAAAACAATTGAATTAACATGAACAGCGTAACTAACATTAATCTTAAAGCTGGCATGAACCACAGCTGCAACATTAAAATATTATTTAACAAACACCACACACTAATTATGTTATTATTGATTATTTTACGAATTTTTTAGTGAAGTGGTTCTTATTACTCGTATACAAAAACTAAAAATGAAATAGAATAATCTTTGGCAAAAAACGTTTGAAACATGTTGATACTTTAATCATATTCAATATGTACACAACAGGTAAACATTTATGTATCATTATTTTGCTTATAGCTAAAGAGTATGCAGATATTTACATATAATTTTTAAATGTGTTATCTACCATGCATTTACTATATTTATTTATGTATAGTTGTAAAGTTATGTATTATTTGGCACAAGGAACCGAAGGGTGGGCCCATGGTGAATAGTTTGTTCGTGCTTAAAAAGAAAACTTTCAGTATTTTATCTCGTTCAGTTTGGCAGTCAAATACCTTCGACTAAAATACAGAAATATGTCAGCCTGATGTTTACTAGCGCTAGTTTATAGTAAGCATGGACATAGTATCTCAACCGTAATAAACAAGATTTTGCTGCAAACTTACTTATAAGCTTGAAAACTAACATAAATGCAGTCGCTCTAGTAGTTCCTGAACCGAGATATTAAATACATTATGTATTTACGTATGTTGTGTTTTTAATGACTGATTCACAATAAACTTTAATGGTGTCAAATTTTGAATTTATTACTGTCAAAATTTTAATTTTATTCGCAATACAGTTAGTAGTTCACGAATATAGATACAACAAATTTCGTTCTCTATATACGTCCAAAAAAATGCATTATTTATAAACATGTGTTTTTAGAACGACTTTTCCAAAAATGTTAGGTTGCTCATGGTTTATATATTTCATTTTTTTAATAATACGAGACATAAATGATTAAATTTATGCTAGCGTTTGACAGAGCGTATATAACAAGTATCTAAAACAAGGCGACATATTTAACAGGTTTTTCCTGAGATGAAAATAGGAAACTTGACGTACGAAACCTACGATCCTGGTCGAATAGGAAGACCTGTATATGTTTACAAAGTTTGAGAAAATACTAATAAGTATTTAAAGATTCAGGAAACCGCTCGTTTGGTTGCCAAATAGTTTAACCAAAGTCAGTCTTAACGTAATGGATTTGTACTCTAACACAAGTTAGTCACCATAAATTTGGAAAAAAAATTGTTACAGGTAAAATTTGCTTAGTGTGACCAAACGTAATAAAACAGCTGAAAAATTACAAGAATAAAATTACAAATCCTTTATAACGGCCATCCCTTACTAGTGATCATTAAATGTTTGATTTCACAGAGAAATGTAATATTGCCTACCAAGTATGCAACTGCGAATGTCTGATTACGTGTTGCACTGTAGTGAAATGCGTTCTGCAACTTGGGTTTGGTTACATAAATAACACATCATGTAGGATTGTCTCAATTTAACAAGAAATTAAATAAGAAAATAAATTGAAGTTCGCGTCCTACCCCTGTCATTTCGCACAATCATAAGAAACTCTACAACAAGTTAGTGTTCGAATTGGCGGTCTCCCATTTCACTGGCGTACCAAAGACGGTGTACTTTTACGATAACACCTTGTGTATCTTGAATATTTTCACATTCATGCATTTCCCAGGCTAACAGATCTTCCTCCGACTCGATGGGTGTATGAAACACAAGAGCCTTAAGAGTGCGCAGTAGATAAATAAAAACTGAAAACATCAATTGATTTCCACGCTTTTTTCGAAGTCAATATGGATAAAATACTCAATGACAACCCTAGATAATAGTATTTACCTACTTTATGGGTAAATATTTATCCATAATGACTAATTCGTTACGCGTGATCTCTTGCGCCGCAGTTAAATGCACGAGGTTCTGGCGTCAGAGATTGTGACTCAGAAGTTCGTAACACTGGAAACTATTTTGTTTAAAACGTTGGCTATTGTTTAATTTTCGTAAATTGGCTTCAAGAAACCTACAATTATGGATTAATACTTTTAGCGTTGAATTATATACCACGCCCTCTTAAGGAACCCCCACAGTAAAAAGTCAATTTTATTAAAGGTCTGGAGAACGTGCTGGCCATGTAACAAGGCCACATCTTCCAAACCACTGTGCTGGAAATACCATGTGGAGCTGACTACGTACATCTCTTGAGTAATGTAAAAGGGCACAGTCGTGTCGAAACCACATACATTTCTGAACAACAAGCGGCACATGCTCTAGGAACTCAATGTTAACTGCAGGAATTGGCAGTCCATGTGTCCATTCAACCGGCGCGGCATCAAACAGGACCCAATAAGATGTTCACTGACAATACCTGCTAGACGTTCACAGAAAATCGTTGCTGGTTCGCTACGTCGATTTGTAGCAAAACACGATCAATGTGCAGTGAAGTGTAAGTTTGTAGTCTACAGTCCTCTCCCCTCATCGGAAAGTTGAACTACACTACGGACAATGAGAGAGGGGAAGGGGAAAAACACGAGGCAGACTAATATTATGAACAACCCCACTACGTGATGCAACTTACAATTCCAAACTGCCACAAACAAAGTGCCCAGACACAATTCTGTTGGCGAGGCAAGAAAAAGACATTCCTGGTTGCATACTTTGTAGGCAATAACACTTCTCTGTGAATTCAAACATTTAAGGATTGCGTTTGAAGAACGAGAGATAGATGTGTTTTTATTTGAAGAAATTTTCTTTTCTTTGTTTCTATTTTAGCCGCCATTTTACTATGTTTGGTCACAAGTAGAAATTATTTACTGTCACGTATGTATATTTTTTTTCTCAAAAATATGGGTGACTGAAATGTGTTACATGTACAAACCCTTCAAGTTAATATTGACATAGGTTAAACTATTTCGTAATCATAAATTTGTTTCTGTCATAGAAGCGGTTGCAAACATAACACAATAATTTTAATATTTTCTGGAACTTTGAAATCATCTATAGCATTTCCTATTTGATCTGGCTCGATTTTATCAAACCTTCGTTCTTAATTCAGAAATAACCTGTTAAAGTTTGTCGCCATGTTTCAGATACACGTTGTGAATACTGAGGTTATACGTACTATCGTACGGGTTTTACTTTGCAATGTGCTGGAAGAGTACCATATATATTGGCCATGGATGTGAAATTAATGTCTACAGCGATTTACGAAATTTAGCCTTTCTTTTATCTTCTCTGTGCCTAGCTTGAGTAAAAATAAAAGGAACAGACTGCAGACTTCAATTATTCTTTTTTTCATAGCCAACATTACTGCCAACTTCCTTTACCCCAATACCACTTCTTGCTTTATTTGTTTCTTGTTCCACAATGGTAGCCAACAGATCGTATCTGTAATTATTTTAAGACTTGTTTCATCTACACGTACGTAACTCTCATCAGAAAGAGAACATACTGGCGAGCTCTGTAGTATTTCATTATGGTACCTATTAAGACTCATATAAACTAACATAGTAGAAGTAAAATGTGTAAAATTAAATTAAATTATTTTAATTGTTCTGAGGTAGTAATGGTTTTGACGAAAATTAAAAAAAAAAAAAATTGTGGCAAGTTTGAATTTTTATAAAGTTGTCGAAAAATGTTACGTATAATAAGCATTGACTTTAATTTCAGCAAACGTTTTATTTTGTTTTTAACTCTAGCGTAACAATTTTAACTTCACTTATAATGCACAGAACTACTCAGTTTAAAAATTACAATTATTTTTTTCTACAAAACAAATGGCTAGAAAATAAATAATAATACGCATTGTTGTTGTTTAACAAATTTGGCCTAACAAAAAATTTCTAGTTCATTTTCCTAATGGTGATATATATATATATATATATATATATATATATATATATATATATATATATATATATATATATATATATTCACATAAATACACACATATATGCACACATATATACGTGCCGAAAATACATTTTTTAGGCATTAACGGCAAACGTTTCCAGAAGCACAGATCACTTCGATATATATTGGAATAGAAAAAGGCAAACAATTTGTATGCCTTTTTGACCACCTTAAATGTCAAGTTTCGAAACATCGTATAGTCTCGTCTTATTCATGTGTATAAGTATCTAATTGAAGTAAAAATCCCGACACAGGTCTATTCGGTTCGAGCTATACAAATGATTCATAACAAAATTCACATTTTTCTTCTATTTTACTCCAAAAGGGAGCCGACCTTTGAATAATTCTAAAAGATATTTTCGGATATTTACGTAGTTGTTATTTTTAAGTGAGAAATCAACTCTGTACCTTTGTCCATCGAGGAAAAAAAAAAAAAAAAAAAAAACGCCGTTAATAATCAAATTTCTAATTACCCTGAAATTGCCTTGTATGTATTTGCCGACTGTGAAATTGAATTACAAGTCACGAATAATAGTCGTCAGCTTTAGGCAGTATCGAAAATTCATAAAAAAAAAAAAACAAATTTCATCCCTTTTCACCTCTTCGGAAAATAACTTTTACTGCTCGCCTACGCCCTTACGAGGAACCCAAACTAAAAGTTTAACATTTATATATACAGCGGTTTGGGCCTTAGCTTGACATACCAGCCAGCCAGTCAGTCAACCTTTCCACGCATAGATATTTCAGTTAACAGTAAGCAAAATAACTTGGCTTACAAAATTGTCACTGTGATGAACAATATATAGGTAAAATTTAGACGAAAATTATCCCGAGTAACACCTATCATTCGACTGCCTTTGTAAAGTAAAATTGAAGGAATGAAAGGTTTGAACATTGGCCAAAAATATATTTTCGAGGTAACTAAGTACATATGATACTTGACACTTAAATAGTTTTAAAACACATATGTGCGACGTTATTTATACTCTAAAAGCACTAACAGAAATGCTGTTAACTTCCATCAAGAAATGAAACCGTCGACCACATTAATCGAGATGTAGAAATTCAATGTTACTGTCGAAGATATATGCGTAACCATTTAATTGTAAACGCTTTTAATAAGCAGTAAACCATGTTGGCAATTACGTACAAAAATTAGCCGCTGTGTTACTCTGTGAAGTAGATGTTTGTCTACAAACTAGACAATATTTGTAAAGATGCAGTTGGTTGCCAGTCTAGTATGCAACCCGTGTTACAAATACTATTCAAAGAGAATGATCGCATTTATGTGTTACCAATAAATAGGGACAGGAAAATTTTGCGAATTCAATTACCTGCATGCTAGAACCAACTACTTACTCTATGCATTCTCAAGCCCCGACCATTTGTCCACTAGCTGTTACTTAGTGGAACAGCGGGCAATGAGTGAACAGACAGGGCTTGAGTAGATATAGCACAATTAATTCTAGCCTGCAGGTAATTGAATTCGCGAAATTGTCCTGTCCCTACCAATAATATTAGTAGGATAATAGCATCGTTGTTACGGACATGCAGGTGTGAATTCGCAGAAATTTTAGATGTGTGTCTCGTATATTGTTCCGCGGTTGGTAACGCAAGAGCAGAACAATGCTTGTACAAACAGAAACATCCAAAAACAGACACAAGTCAAGTCATCGGATGTTAATGTCAGAAGACAGGTGGTTGCGCTAGGACGGTGTGTTCTCTGTGAGCCGACATGACAACATAGCGACACTTAAGTCACATCACCCAGGTTTCAGGAGAAGTGTTGTAACGCATTGAGGGAGACATCATAATTACACCGTACTTCTGTCGCAACGTTGGCAGCCCACTTTACTTACAAGTTTTTGCACGAAATATGTTCACTGGCCATACCGATGTTTTCACATAATTACTTTAGTGGACTTTAGGTCTCCTTGACAGTGTTGTCACTAAATACAGTTACACACTAACAAGAACTTGAAGATAAATCGGCAATGGTCTGTGTTAATGAAGCATTCAATAATGTAAGGTAGAAATGGAAAACTAATATCAGGATGTCCGGAGATGGAAATCAAACCCGGGTTATCTTAAATACGAATCCAACCTGTTTTAAGCTACGTCATATGACTCCCCATTTCTGCAGTGAAGCTTATACTAATTATCATGTCAGTGTATGAACTTACACGATAGGGTGCATTGCACGTCAGTACGAAGACTAACTACTTCTCCATCACATTGTACATGCTTCAGATCGAAACTGCCGGACCCAAAACGTGGCCACCACATTCCTCCGACATGACGCCATATGATTAGTTTATTTTGGGGTCACATTGATACACTGATTTATGAGACCTTTGTCGGCGTAGTTTAATTTTGTGTCCATATTAGCAAGGGCCCTTGTTTTTCGAGAAAAATATTTTCGTACCGCATTTGTTCACGTCTGTAGCTTATCTTTGTAGTTCTTGTCAGACTGTCTTTGCGTTCCGGCGTAACTTATTTGACGGTTCCAATCATAGCAATGGAACTGCGACACAACACGTCTATGATAAGTGGGTAGAATACCAAGGCATCAATCATTGACCAAGAAGTAGAACTGCATATGTGTACTTAAGGCTTTACGTATTTATGTTAACCGTGACAACATTCGCAACAGCCAGACATATTTGACCATGTCATATAACTGAGGGTGCGTCGCTGCAAAGTGTGTATAGAAGTTGATGGTCTCTATTTCAAAAGTTACTGTGACACGTAGGCCTACACATGTGCTTTGCAAGGTTGTCAAATATATTTACCAGGTTTCCCTATCGTTCATAAGGAAAACAATTGACGTGTGTTCATTGTGCAATAACCTTGCACCTTCAATACTGTTAATTTACTGGTACCCGAAGGCACTGTCCTTTGCATGTCCTTCTGTCAAGATTACAATTCTCACATTAACGCTCATCAGTCAAGCCGTAATTGTACCACCTGGGTACACATCTGTGGTACCTCATATGTTCAATTCACAAGGGATGGCATTAACTAAATACAGTTTAAAGAAATCTCATCTCGATTATAGACTGCAATATTCACGGAATTGTACTTTCACTTCAAGAAGCGTAAATTATTATCACTTTAAACCATCTCATGGATATGATATTTAAAGATACCTACATTTTTTACTTAAAAAATACTGTAGGACGCAAGGTCGTAAACTGTAATATTCTTTTGCATAGGGAAACCTTCTCAGAAATTGTACCTGCAGCTCGTGATTATTCTATGTGTAATATTTTTAGGAGGTAGCTCAATTAAATCGCTGTGATGTATTTACATTTTCTCTCATTGTTTAATCACATTATTCGTGTATACTACCCTGATAGTACTTCTGTGGGATACATCGTACACAAATGTGTAGTTTAATCGCCTACCCTAATTCATAAACTCAAACGTCTGCTATTTATGATGATAATTTAATTCCCTCAACAAATTACACAGAAGAAACTTATGTAATGCCATTATTCATTGCTTGAAGACCGAAAACAATCAAATATGTAATTTGAGTAGGGTTCCTGGCTGAATACGGCTAGACGTGAAGAAATAGTATATTCGACTTCAAGCTTGACTTCTACAAACTGGTAAAGAGCGCAGACTTCAACCATCTCGTAGAAAGCAGGCGCAACAGGTTGATAATGAGCCTTGCATGTTATGAAAAGTGGCTTAGAAAACTTGTTGCAAAGCCAGCCTTTAAAACGAGAATAACTTACTCCGAATAACCTGTCGCACGTGACACAGGAGCACGAGACCATTCGGCTTGACAGTCTAATTGACGATGGCCTTGAACTTGATACGTCAAAGGTGTTCTTGTACCTCTTTCACAATTATATAGAAAAGGTAATGTACGGCGAATAGCTTACATTCACCTTCATTGACAACGAAATTTTCATTTATGAGATATTAACGATCGACTTTTATAACTCGATATTTTTCCTGATCGGTAAGACTAGAATGCATTTCATACTTCAATTAATCGGCGAACCATGCATGTAATTTACTTTAAAATAAAAATTTGGAAAATTAGATAAATGTTATAGATTTTCTATCTCTGAGTTATTAGAATATCATGCTAACATGTACGTCTCTATACGTATCGGAAATCTTCGCTAGTCTGAAAAAGGAATGAAAAAGCTTTAATTGGAATTAAAATCATCATCCAGGACAAGTGTTATGAACAGAGAATACGACCTGAGAGAATTCGTACATATAATAAGGTCTAAGGTTGCAGCTATATTCCGAGTGCAGTCAATTGGATTGGCGACACGTGTGTGCGAAGGTGGAATGAATGTGGTGTCATAAAATTACCTTGTCTAAAGGTAAGGCCTGCTTTTCCTATCATTCTTGAAAATTTGTTTCGTAGCACATGGAAGTTGGATTTAAATGATATTGTTATTTCAATGAATGGAAACAGTTTCTTTCTTGACAGTATTCTATGTCTTGACAACGCTGAAGAAGCTACCTATCCTTCTAAAGCAGTGGAGCTGCAATCATCTAACGAAGGTAAAACTAGGATCAGTAATCAGTGTTTCACCCATACTTAAAGAGCTAAGAGACCCATAGAGAAATATTTTGAAACGAAAAGAAGAACCTTAAAAAGCAAGAAAAACTATCTCGCGTGACATTTTACAAAAACACGAATCTCAATATAAATTTATTAAACGGGAACATTTAACAAGATGTTAACGCTGGTAACATTCACAGCAGGACTATTATAAAAAGCCACTGGTGGCACCGTATTGTATTCTGAAGCAGCGAATGTGGTTCCGCATGAAGCGAAGTTAGCTATTTCCAGCGGAGGGGCATTTAACATACACCTCATACTTCCAAATAGGTTCTCTTATAAAAAAGTCGGTAAATATTTTTTTAGGTAAACTGCTTGTTTCACATTGGTGACTTGACCTAGCAAGGTAAATTAGTGATAAAACAATGTCCGCAGATCTACTTCAAGTAAACTGCTTACATTCTACTCTTGGTCTAGCAAGGTAAACTAGTGATAAAACCTTTTACTCTCATTATGGAGAACATGGCTTCCCTAACCTGAATCGGATTTCCATGATGTCACGAAACCACTCCAGGCAAAAACTTGAATACTTCCTTAACTCATGTCACACACAACCAATTCCCTCCCCTTATCGTCTCTGTTTCTGCAAACTGGATCCCTCGTCCAATGACCTCGTTCTTTATGAGTAAAGCCTACGATTTTTGGTGAAAAGAATTCTGCAACAGTTTGTTTCAATGCCTTATGTGCACATGTGAAGCTCTGCTTCATGGTTATTGGCAAAATGTATTTTGTACAGACGTGGTTCATTTGACTGTGCCAAGGTTACTTCGACACCACACGTCTGTGATTTTCGGGCAAAACCCTAGACGCTGAGAGTTATAAACAGCCCATCTCTGACCATGAAGCAGGGCTGCATATGTGCACATAAGAAATTGGAACAAACTGTAGCAGAATTCTTTCCGCGAAAAAATCGTGAGCTCTATTTATGAGAACTTATAAGACCTACAACAATTTCCACTGTTTAGGCGTGTGAGAAGCTCTAGGATGGTACGTAACGCGATGTCTTGGTAGAGTCGGAGGGAACGTATGTTCCTATACAGTAAAGATAACCACACAGCAATATTTCATCAGACTAGCCTGTTATATGTAGCATGTGCGTTCATTGCTGAGCGTCCAACGATCCAGAACAACACGCCCATTCACACTGTGTGTCGTGTCCACGCACAGTTCGATGAGCGCGTCGATTAAATTGCCTCTCTCACCTTCTCTGTTCATGCTTCTCATCTCAACACAAAAAGAAAAAAAATCGTTGTGAGATATGGAGAGGCAAAGTCTTTTCTGAACTTGGGAAACACGAATGATATTAATATTTTCGTTGCTACGGACACCGTATGTCACGTGCTTACAATTAATGCTTCAAAATATTTGGTTTACTTTGGGCCAAATCAAATTCAATAATGTTTCAGAGTAGTGTCACAAATGTTTGTATTCCTATGTCTACCAGCAATATTTAATATAAACAAAACAAAGATAAAACCATGTAAAAGTTGGTAAAATACATAACGTAATTTAACTCTACATGATTTAATTAACACTAATAAAACCGTTTGGACTAATAATTCCCTGTACGTTTGGCCAAATAATATTTACCGTAGAACTATTGCGATTTACGACACCACACACAGAGCCACTGTTTTTGACGAATATAATTCTGTACCAAATTATTTGATTGCCTTGCGTGAACTACTGCAGTTCTCCTTAACGGTTAGAAATTGTATGTTTTAACGCTCAGTGTCTTAAGGTTCTAACTAGCAAACCACAAACGTGTGATGTTGCAGCAACCTTATTTTCATTGGTACATCTAAATAAGCGACGCCTCTGCACACTACTAACAACAGTGTAGTACAGCTGCAGGTTCACGTAAGGCATTGAAAAAAAAGACGTGGCAAAATTATTTTCACCAAAAAATCACTACCTCTATCCATACACAATTCTTGGTTTACAATCACAACACCAACGCCAATTGCACAGATTTCTGTACACGTTCGTTTTTTACACCATAGTAATTCGTCCAAAAATGCGTTGGTGTATATTGGTATTCTGTGTGACATAATACAGTATCTTTCGAGTACCTTGACAATATATAGGAACAGTCCGATATGTTTTGTATTCGTAAATTCGTAATAAACGTGGAGGAGAATTTCAAATATCGGAATTGTAAGTCCGGAGACATACTTGTAGCTTAAACAAAAGTGAGTGAAAATATTTCAAAACATACACCTCATAAAGTTGACTTGACGGAGATCATGTTATAATATTCAAGTACCCTACATATAGTCAAGTAATTGAATTCCAGCCATTCTTACAGTTTTAATATTGTAACAATTATTATAAATATACAATAACAGCAACGTTCTTTAAAAAAACATTACTACGTCTGGATGAGTTTGCAAAATAGAAAATTTATTACGGACGATTGTAGTTAGTGGTCTTATGTTACTACTCGAAACTGTTTCGTACTGTACTTGGCTGAGTTGATTGGTATCTTCATAATTACTAGTCATTATTTTAAAAATTAAAAATAAGAAATGTTTTCGAAATTTTTATATACTCGCTGATTTACCAGGTGTTGCCCAAGGTGAATGGTTAAACATTAATATTACACAATTTTCTTAAGCGTAGAAGAAAATAGGGTAAAAACAGTTTAGCAATACTCTATAAAACATAAATAAAAGTTTGCCGAAGATAGAAAACATTACATAAATATACACGCATATGATTTTCGGGTAACAGACACAAAATGAGGCACAGACAATTTACCTCTGAGTTTTATTAAGTTGGGCACGAAATGTTATCCTTGGCAAAAATAGAGAAGATGTTAAAGCTAATTCATATATGTAAGCTATTTAAGCATGTAGGAGTACAAATGTCTACTGTCTTAGGCCGAACAGTGCGGAAAAGGCAGTTGTTTCTTATGCATGCTGAAAAATCGCAATGTTCAAATTTGCAATGTCTCGCAGCTATTAAAACAACTCGGTGGATTCAAAACATTTGCTATAGTTGTGCAATAATGATCATAACAACGATTTTATCCGTCTATTCTTACAAAACGGTTTTACACAAGCAATATCTGTACATAGAAGCTTCTCGCCTCCAAACATATAGCCTCTGAGCATAAAATGTTTAATGGCCTCAAACTAATATTATGTATGTAAAGGTTTCCACCTCTATTTATAAAAATGTATGTATTCCAATAGGGACATCCGTATATAAACAAAGGTGTTTGAGAATTGTGTCCAAATATGTGCTGGACAACAGAAACTAAGTGTCTGCTAAATCTCAACTCACTAGGTCCACTGGTTTTTAAATGGCGACTACATTCGTTAATGGAGGTAATAAATAGCAGCTTATAATATTAGTATTTTTTTTTACTAGCAGTATGTATGCATCATTATCAGAAATGTAAGAAAGTTGCCTACCTGATAATATGAAATTTGTATCTAAAAAATTATTAAACAATTTTAACTGTGCTTACACTGGTAATAACGGTCATATTATATAGTTAAGTTTATCAACAGTTGATATTAGTATGTAGGCCTAAGCAATGTCTCAGAAGTGACCCCTACCAAATTTTAATTGAATAGCCTTAAAAATTTGGAATCAGCATCTAAATATACTTTTAAAAGTACTGATTCCAATATATGGCCAATCACTTACCTATCCATTAGTACGCGTCGTTATTGACAGAATCCCTAAAGCTGCTTATCTGACAATCTCACGTTTCCACGAATAGTAGTTCGCAAATTGCTACCAATCATGCTTATACGACAAAATAGCTTTCCTGTACACGCTTATATTGTAAGAGATGAGGAGGGTAACCTTTCGCTAAATTTGTAGATATCTGGAAATAACAGCTAGTAAACTGTTATTACATATGTTTTTTTTAATTAATAGTATAGCTAACTGGTTTAACCAACAGTTTATACATGTATTTGTTGGCAGGGTTGTGTATATTGCCAGCCTGAAAAATCTCATTTGTCTAGAGATGGTTTGAAGATATTCGTGGTATTTGTCCTAACAATTTAAGGTAAGTCATATATTTGCGAAAGCCATAGCCTATGTTAAGAAGTCGATAAAATAAATATATTACAGTACAGATAACGAAGGACAGAGGCATGATTTGGCAGTCTTCTGAACCAGACTCACGTAGGTATACCGAACCCTGAGGGCTACCGTGCAGTACGTTTGTACTGTCACCCAAAAGTTTATATTGGGAAACAGAAACCTAACTTTCGAATACAAGGTCTAGATAAAGTCTTAACACCACAATGCAAAACTGCAGTTTCGTAAACTTGTGTATTGTAAGCGATAAATGGCAGAAAATAACACAAGTCATCTACATTTATAAGATATATTTTCAAACATTTTTTTTGTTTACGAGCATGAATGTGTAGGTAAGAACGATTAAGAAATTGTTTTAATTAGTTTTCTAATTCACGTATAATTATTTTAGTGACATATCAAGAAAATTTTATTTACTCACCTTCGTTACATCTAAAGTACTATACCGCGTTTATCTTCATTGTAACTGACAAAATATTTACAAACAACGAAAGTATAAAGTTTTTGTGCCTAAATGTAAATTAACACTGCAGTACTCGCCACTCCTAAATTCCTAGTTTCGCTGTTTGTACAACAAACGAAACTTAACTTTTGTCACGAAACTTGAATTACAATCTCAAGTTTCCTTCAACAACGAAACTTGACTTTCACGCTGTTTACACCGCACTTACATACAAGTTACCGAAGCCAAAGCTTCCGAAACTGGACTCCCAGGTACCTGCACAAACGTACATATTAAGCGAGGCCCTGCAGGAGAAGTAACAGAATGCGAAGGGTAGAGGCAACGGGAATACTTTGAGTGAACACACCGAACAACAGCAACGTCCGCAACGCTTCTCAAAGAAAAGTTGAGATCGACCACATTATTAAAGTGGTTGGAGTCGACTATTCTGACCACTACATCACCACGACTCTGAGTATTCATACTTAGGGCTTGGTGTTCACTTCGCTACAACATTCACGCCCACAGTAACTTCGACGGAGGTTTAAAGCAGCTGCATGAAATTGATGTTTAGCAGAAACCAAGCCTCGGTCAACATTCTAACAGCATTCTCAAATCTTTGGGTTGTATACGGATGCCCCTACTGGGAATATTTAATTATTATAAGCGTAGGTAGAAACCTATACATACATCAGGTTATCTTTCCCGCTGGTTAAAATGCTGAAGGGCTTGGGCCCGAGCTTCTCTGCTTTCGAGAAAATTATTTTTTAAAATCCATACGAGAGTCGATATCGTAAAATTGCTTCGTAACTTTTTTGCAAATTGGTGTTACTGTGCAATGTAATTTTTCGAGACAAACTGTTTAATGAGTATAGCTAATTCATCAATTAAAAGGAAATTTCGTTAATTACCAACTATTTCGCAGTCTTCTGACTCGACAAAATTAGAGTATGCAGTTTAAGTAAGTCATAACAAAGTTACGAAGCGATTTTACGTTATCGGCTCCCATTTATGTTTTAAAAAATAATTGACAATAAATGCGAATAAACACGGGCCCATGCCCTTAAGGTCATGTTCTCTGGTTTATAATGTTTTGGGATAGTAATTTATTTAAGCTTAAACGAGAGCATATATCAAAAATCTGTTTGGCAGTTGTTTTTTTTTTTTTATTATTATTATTTTGCCGTCATAGCTAACAAGAAATTGTACGGATTCACCAAAACAGTCCATTTCACGGAATTTCGTCAATTGCATAATTAGCCAAAACCATTTACTACCTTGAAAAAAATCAGTCAACATGGAGAAGACGAATTTAAACAAAACTTTCAAAAAGATATTTGTTTTCGTTCAGGCGTAAAATTTAATATCGTTAAAAAAAGTAGAAACAAGATAGTGTGGCCTTTACACGCAGGATTTTCATGCAGCCTAACGAGTAAACATGTGATTTCTCAGTTATTCCTTATAGTTTTATGTGACATTGAGAAATTATACTATTAGATATTATTTTAAAATCCGATTTTCTAGCCTATACTAAAGCGGCGAATTACTCATTACCAGAAAAAAAACTATTACGAGATAAATGTAAGCTTAAAATATTTACAAGGAACAAAACATTTGCATTAGCAACAAAAATTAATCTTAAAATAAAAAATTACGTTATCCTTTTCAGGTACCAGATTGTGCTATCGTTAAGCGGAAATGTTATAAATATCCTAATTATATTAATCACACTGTACTAAAACCATGTAAAATTTTGGTAGAACTAACAATGTTACGAAATGTGTCGATGTTCGATAATGCTAAATAGCCTAACTAGTTATGTTTCTTTATCTGCGATATAACTTCATGACAGCTATGCACTGAATATTCGTAACAAGCGCGACGGGATTGGCTACTTAATAATCCACGTTTTACGTTGCACTTGCTTAGATAACACCAATAAATAAGAACATTAACGACGGAACGAAAAGGAAATCAAAAGTATTTCACCTGTAGCAAGTTATTACACTATTTTAGTTTAAAATGCTGCTAAAAAGGTTGAAGTAAGTTCACTGCTACAATTACTTTTACTGGAAAGTTTCAGTATTCTGAACGTACTATAGTCCACACAGATGTTTTAAATTTTTTCTGAATTTTTCTCTTTATTTATAAGAAATACTTTTAAAAGTTGTAAGGAATGATAAACAAAATTAAATCCTATTAAAATATTACGTATTTTAATGGATTTTAAGAGCTTCCCATTAATTTATTAGAGATAAACATACCATTACCCTAGAAGACACTAAAATTAAACGAATCTTTAACGAATCAACTATCCCATGCATAAAAGTTTTCCGAGTACCAAAATTATTAATTTCATTGTGAAGACTGTAAAAAATGTGTTATAAGTAATATTTTCTAAAGCGGTAAGTTTACATAAAAATCTTGTTTTGGAAGGGTCACTGATAAGTAGAGGAACGATAATTTCACGTCACGTATTGATTTTATGTCAGGTTGAACGACAAGATCGTATACCTCACTGTCATTGCTGTGATCGGACCACAGTTGTTTTGATACACATTTGACGACTGCAAACCAGTAATAAAATAAGGAAATAACTCGTGGTGCAATCCCGTGATGCCTGCATGCAAAGTTATAAGCCTAAGAATAATGGACTTTGGCCAGTTCGTGTATAGGACTGAGAAGTCTAGGCTGATAGCAGATGAATACGCAAAATACTCGTGCCTCTACTGATAGGTCTTCCAACGCATCACCATACTTGTTCAGTCGAAAAACGTAAAACATTATTTAAAACTTAAAATTTTCCAACATAAATAAGCATTTCGTTGGTTTACTTCTAGAACCTCGTAAGTCCAGATTTACCCAATTTTGTATTCTAGATTAATTTGGTGCTAATTTTTAAGGTTCTTCTAGTATTAAAATCTGCTAAATCTACTATGCGTTACCTTACTTCTATATTCTTATTAAAAAACGCCGTACCCATTGTATGGGATGACTACGAAGATTTCCTTTTTGCTCTCCTGTAAAATTTGCTGAAATAGACTTACGATGTTTTAGAAGTAAGACAACGATATGTGGTTATCTTTGGAACGAAAATTATCGACTTGAATTACATAAAGTGTATACATCACGTGAATGTTGGTTCCCCCAGAAATGGCAAAATTTACTGTAGGGTACAGTTAGTGACTTTCCTCTGGTAGCTAGACAGGAAAATATTAACGCTTAAGGTTTTTCTAACTACGAACTACTACAGACATAAGTAGAGACTAATATAAGCAGTTACTTGGAAGGAAGTGGCCATGGTCTACAGCTAGTAACAATCACATCATTCGCGTGGAGTTATTTCAGAAAACCACGGAACATCAAAATCATTGTAACGGGAGTAGTGTTCGAAAGTTGATTCTCCAGACTACGAGTTTTTATTTACCATGAAAATAACATGGTTAAAATAATTTACCAGATACAGTTATGTTTGTATGAAAGAGAATATGGTGTTGACTTTATGTAGTCTAAACATTACATGCTAACATGAATATAACATTTTTTGGACATACGTCATTATGGGTGAATGTTGCCGTATTGCAGAAAAAAAACCACAATAAAACAAAAAACAAACGATGAAAAGCCAGTAAGCTGTAGACAACATACATGAAACATACAGATAATTCCTGCAAGGAATTTAGTCATATCACAGAAGACGGCACAAGGACAATAACGGATATAAACAACACAAAATTAATATCTTGGTAGAATATGGTCGGCTGGAGAAAAACGGCAGAAAACAACACAAAAGACAGACGAAAAAATAATTTAAAAAACACAACAAGAATGGAGTGTGCAAAAAAGGCACCAAATGGATGAACGATGACGACAACACAAATAACGAGAGACACGAATGGATCTGAACATACGCAATACACAACACAGTAAAAAAATGGGAAATAGTAGGCTTCAAGACAACAACAGATGTGACGTTTCGGGATCTGGTATCTGTTCTGTCGTTTTTCTCCAGCCGACCATATTCTACCAAGATATTCATTTTGTGTTGTTTATATAGGTTAATGGCCTTGTGTCGTCTTCTGGGACATGACTAAATTTCTTTCAGGAATTATCTGTATGTTTCATGTATGTTGACTACAGCTAACTGGCTTTCCTTCCTTTGATTTTTTGTTTTAGTGTGGATTTTCCTGCAATACAACATTCGCCCGCAATGTCGTATGTTCAAATAAAGTCGTATGTTCACAATTCTAACCCATTGCAGGAATCCTTTAAAGATCACAGATGGTAACATGCATATAATATTATTACTTCGTAACTTAAGAAGAAATTTTTGTAATAATAAGGTTGATATGGTTCAGAATATTTCGCACAAGCATTTTGCTCAATTTTTTTACTACAGGCATAATATCTGGGTTTTTTTTTTCTGTTTTATCATCTGAATATTTTTATATGTATTTTTGTGATTTAAAAATAATATAATTATTGTCATACGTACTTTATTACTTTGAACATATATGTTCATTTCGAGGCTATTTAATGTTATTCAAATTGTAATATAAACATTTCTGTGTATATGTGTTCACACCGCATGTGAATCAGTCAGTTGGAAAAGGTCATATCTCCACTTTCTTCACAAACTCACTTTATTGCATGGATGCACTCTAGAGAGGTTGTCACATGTTCTCTGTGAAAGTGCCATTCCTACATCGCATGTTTACTGCTCAAATATCAGTAGCCAGAGAGGAGTTCATAGGAAAACGCCACTAGTTCAAGAAAAAGTCTTAGTTGGTTTGTCTTCTAAATTTTAATTTTGAAAAAATTGTATATTTCTACACTACTTTACGAAAATGTCTTCTCAAAATACAAAACAATTTGTATAAAACTTTTGAATAATTTATCAATGCATTTTAATAGGCCACAATTCTATGACAAGTATGTCCCACTTACGCGCGGCTGAATAATAATTTTCAAATTTTTAACTAGTCAACAATATGAATGGTGTGTTTTGGAATTTAACTACTAATAAAAAGAATTCTGGAAAACATTTTCTCGTTCTCCGGGAAAATTATAATCTTAAAGAGATGTGCCCTTTTCCAACAGATTGTTTCAAGGACGGATATAATTCTAGGTGAGGTCGAGAGCGGCACGAAGTATGATCAGATAGGGGCGGGAAGTGGCTGAAAGAAGCTAAGGGGGAGAGAAATGTTGTAGAAGGGGGTTGGACCCCCTGCACCAGCCCCCCTCTCCCTTGGCGTCATTGTCCGCCATGCTGCCCACGCGAAAATCGAAGCGTGGAAATATATCAGCTCGCCGGGACAAGGGCCTGGAGTTGAAGCCTAGCGCCTAGACAAAGAACCAAGTCGCTGCAAATACCTATTGCTAACACGACATTCAAGTGTCTATTGTAACGACGTTGGGAATCTACGATGTGATATACCTGTTTATACAAGAACAAGTTACTGATGGTGAATGTTGGTGTAATTAACGTGGTTTAAACCAATGTTCTCATTTCTAACCGTGTCGTGAAACTTGATATCTTTTCAAACTGAATATAATCAATATGAATTTGCATTGCTTTCAGTGCGAGAAAAACTAAATGCATGACTAAAAACTAAATTGTGACTAACTAATTTACCACTAGCTAACTATGGTGAAATTATAAAAACGGAAATGGCTTTCGGATATTTTCTTATTGAAGCAGTAGGTGTGCAAGAGTTTTGTTTGAATTATTTTGTTTGAAGAATGAAAACAATAATACCTGAACTATATTATATTTATTCACCCGATATTTAATTTATTTTTTAACTTCACTGGCAATTCAAAATTTTTGGATAGGATTTGTTAAAGTCTGTTTACGTTTTGTGAAACCGGAGAGAAAGAAACGTAAGAAATATAAAAACGGTCGGTCACTCCGATAACGTTCTTCAATGATTGAGTTTGTGTTAAGTCAAATATTTAGTGAGCCACGACTAAAATGTTTGTACTAATAACCACTTTGCCTCTTCAGTGGCTGGTAATTATTAAATTAATAAATATTAAAATTTTTATGTGTGTACTTTCAACGCAATTCAATCGGAAAATTTACTTCATATGTTTAGTTTAAAACGCGTCACTAAGTTTACTGACTCTGAACTTCTCTATTTTTTAAAGCCACATTTGGTCGGTTTCTCTGTGCCTAATGGAAGCAAAAAAATTAGATATTTTACTAAAGCAAAGCTTATATTGCATCAAAATCAAGAAATCATATGCAAGAGTAAATATCAGACGAGTTACATTGATTCACGTTCGGTGTGATAGCTTTATACGAATTCTCTGCCTCACGTATAATTTAGACAAACTTAAGGTTGCCTAGTATAACGACAAATTATTAACTCTTATAGATTATAGTTAGATACATATGCGAAAAAATGTTTTGCAGACATATAAGGAATGACTATTTCACATTCGTATTTGAAATATTTTGAAGGTGAACATCAATATTCCGTTAGAGGTTAGTCATACAATTGATTTTGAAATAATTTGTGATTATTTTACTCACATTACTACAAATACACGCCGTTGAAATACATGCCTATAGTGTATTTACCAGCCAAATAACTACTAATATAGTAATATATGTCTCTAAATGTCTGACGGAATCGAAATATAGAAATTTCAAAATTATTAACATTATTTCGGAAAATATTAGCAAACAAATTAAAACGCGTGTGTTTTTCGCCGTAAGTTTTATCGCTTGTAAATATTTCAATCTTTCATATTAGAACGAGATTGTGTTTATTTAGTATGTATTACTATGTTTCCTTTGCACGACAAAATAATAGTTTTCATAGTTTTTTTATTACGGCATTAGATATGAAGATTACAAGTCGTACATATAACAAAAACCAATACACAGAAATTAAATAATTCAGCTGTAAATATAAGAGCATGCTTTACATCCAGAAACGTATAGAAATCAATTAAAAATCTTGTTGAAGCAAAACTTTTCCAAAATTCCTAAATTTTTAAAATAAGAAATGTGTTTTAAATATTTTGTATATCCCTCAAATAAAAATTGTTCAGATATCATTAGTTCTTTAATTACGTCAAATGGTTTGTTGTTATGTCCAAGTCACTGTGTACTTTATTTTTTTAACTTTTCTTCACCATTGTGTAAACGTTAAAGTGACGAAAATTACATTTAATGCGAGGAATAAAGTCACATTTAATATTTAAAAACCATAACTATTACAAATATAAAACAATTATTTTTACGAACAACCTTAAGAAGTTTAAAGTATAACGTAAAATCACCTTTACTAGACATCCTTATTTTCTTGCAATAATTTAATTCATATTGCTGTACTTACTGTAGCTACTTTCCTCGATATTATTCTCCGGCTCTTATAGTATTCTGAAAAACGCCTTCTCCCATAACCTCAAACAAATTCGAACGGGTATAAAATATGTAGGATATTTCAGCACAAGCGCGTGCTAAAAAGAATCTAGGTATGCGGGTCACACCGGCCACGTTGATAAATTTGGAATGCTTGGTCCGCGACGCCATTTAACGAATATATGAGTGTAAACATCTGGTTGCCTCATGGTGTTTATATATATATATTTATTTATTTATATATATATATATATATATATATATATATATATATATATATATATATATATATACAGTGGTGCAGCCAGGATTTGGTTTTGGGGAGGGGGGGGTGGCTGTCTAGCAAAAAATATATATATACGTATATATTCACACACATCATTGTTGTTTATCGTATAAATAAAATAGATACAGAATATAATTAATATCTTTTCAAATTTCAAAAGACAAATTTTTTAAAAACGTTTTCATTTAAAATAAACTTAAACAGTCCGCCTGTTCATTGTAGATTTTTTTCTGACTTTTTTCTCAGATAGACTCTGGGGAGGGGTTTAACACCCAACCCACCCACTCTCGCTGCGCCACTGATATATATGTATATCGCCTGGCTCTATCTCTATCGCATCTACATTGCTGAAGGACATGGATGTAAAAAAGATATCTGACTTACCGAGTCATTCAGTGCGATGGTTGTTAGGGTGGTTATGTTGTTGTGATATTACGGAGTACCGTAATAGTTCAGCGCAGTTGTCCACAGAAATCTGAATGCTACATTTTTTAGAGAAAGTTAGAGCCATGATTTTGTGGCGAAGAGATTTTTGCCACATTTTGGTCTGAATACCGTATGTGCACACCTGCAGCTCTGCTTCATGATCACAGATCGTATGCTTTAACTCCCGCTTGTTCTGTGGTTCAACTAGCAAATCACAGACGTATGAAGTCACAATAATATTATCGGATTGACGCAGTCAAATGAGAGACGTGACTGAGCAAAGACACGCTGCCAATAACCATGAAGCATAGCTGCAGATGTGCACGTGGCACACTGAAACAAAATGGCACAGAAATCTTACCGCGACAAAATCGTGGCTCTGGAGATGGTAGAAAATCGTGGGTTCCTTCTCCGCCAGCGTATTCCCCAAAACGTTGTCTTGCGTCTTGTATGGCAATCATGTGGCACGGTCCAGCTGTTTACAGACGAACCACAGACGTCCAGGTGTAGCGCACCACAATAAGTACTGGCCCAGTCAAATAGTGACTCGCCAGTAACGAAAGAAAAGCGTAAGAAATGAATGCATTACGTTGAAGCCTAACAAACACTCAACTTTACCCGCGATAAATCATCGTACCCATATATTTTGTGTTTACTGAACTAAGTAACTAAGTTAGTCTATACTTCACGGCCGGCGATGTTACCTGATCTCAATCTACTTAACTTTTGTACGAGACCCCGTCGACACATACGTGTACATGACTGCTTGTACTGCCGTCGTCTGTCATGTGGTACACACCATGCATGGTATGTTATAACCAAAGCGGCAGAATTCACGCTTGCGTTGGTAATGCTGTCAGCTTGGGGTCGTCACGTAATGTACAGATTGCAACATTAACACCTGTCCATCAATAGAATGGTCATGTGGAATACTGTTTACCAGTAGTGTACACGCACTGTATCAATATTTTTATAACCATTCTGGACCTCTGCATTCCTGTCAGGCATATTAAATCACATAATCGTTATATCACAGTTTTAATAGACGTTCCGAAATTGGTCGATATTCCCAATTTAATTTGTGTGCACGTTTCAAAGTAACATACTGCAAATTCTGCATAAACAGTTAAATGTGTGTTTCAGCAATTGCACTTATTAAGAAACAATGTTAATTAGTTTAATGTTCGTTAAAACATCGTGAAGCATTACTTTGTTTCTTTAGGAATTGCAAAATTTTAGAGGTCTATTTTATGTCGAATAACTGAACTAAAATATATTAAAATCTCCGTTCAAATATGAATAATTTCGGAATCAAGCTGCATAAAAACCAATAAACCTAATTTATCACATAACATTAAAGACAAAAATTAATTATAGATTAAATTATTGGTAGTGTTTTGACATTACGACTATTATTTTTTCTGTAACTTAACATTGTGTAGAATGAAACGTAATAAAAAACTAACTTTAGAACAGGGATTGCCACCGTACTGACATTAATGGAATTATAAAATTTATAATAAGTGACAAACAATGATTAAGGAAGAAACTAGTTGGAAGCTAACCGAATATTGTTTACCGCAAAGCATGTCCCAGTCAGCTGCACAAATCCTCGCAACACCAATTATTATAAATCAGAAGTCATTGATGTAGTCAACCAAACCTCACAATTGACGACGAATGGCAAGAACTCTATGTAGCACTGATCAAATTCAAACATCATCTTTAGTAGTCGCTTGATTTCGCCTCTGCTGAAGAATATCACGTCAAACATAAACCCAGAGCGTTGTGTACAAATATTTAAATATATGTTTTTTATTTGTTAGAAATTCCTTTGCGGCAGGTATGGTGAGATTAAATGGAATAATGAAACGTGTAAATTCTCTTGCAGAAAACCTTACTTGCAAATAATATATTACAGTTTTAAAATCATTAACATAATTACATCGAGTTTTCTACTGTGTGATTAGCAAATAAATAGTCCTGATTCCTTTACCTTGTACGAATACGAACTACAAAAAAGTTAACCTTTCACTAGGTGTATAAAGTGTATTAGATGAGGGGGTTATAGAATGAAAGTGAAGTAAGCCACTTATTTGAATACATTGAAGTTGTTATTACGTATTTGCGTCATTTTTCATGCCCCGCGTTTAAAATTAAGCGAGTTAAGTCAGGGCTGCTTTCGTTAATATGTTAACGTGTTGAATGCACTGTAAAAAAACTTCCTCAAATGTTTAGGAAGTTATTATCCCAGACGCAGTATGAGACAGTTACCATACTTCCGTCTTGTAAATATGCAAACGTTTACAAATGTTACAGTAAAAGTCTGGTAACTTTAGTATGCATTTTACTGTTTTATAATTAGGTTTAGGAGTGTTACCATGGATGTTAGGAAAACAATTCTACCATACCTACTTTCTCAGCGCTCCTATACGCACGTCTTGTAAATTTACAAACTATTTTTAGAGTGTGGTTAGAAAATGATTTCAATTTTGTTTTATGAGTTCCTACGCAAAACACTTTATTCTGAAAAACTAAGCAATCTGACGTAACTCACTTTCATACTAACCCCCTAATATGTAAGTCATATTGAAACAAACCAGCAGTAGTATAGAAAGCGAAAGTTTAGCGAACCTTTAGTTCAGAGTACAGTTAGTAATAATCATCTGCGGTGTGCGAAGATGGCGTAGTCGCGCGTCCACTAGAAGCCAGCGTCAACTCGGGCACTACGCGGCCGCGGACGTCAAGTCAAGAGTGTTGTCGTCGCGACGCGCGGTTACGTCACACGACACCGACCTGCCCGGCGCGGGTTCCGCCGTCCAACTGCCGTGCGCGCCGCGTCGCGGTGATACCAGCGCCTAGGAGGAGGCTCGTACTATGATCCGTACCTTCGCGCATCGTTGTGCGCACGCTTCCCTCCCTACTTTCCCCTCCCAGTGTGGCGAGCCCTACACAGCTTACTCATATACTGTATTACAGCGTGTTTATTTATTTATGATATTTTCGTTGCGTAAATTTCTGTCAAATCAATGCACAACGTATCAATAGAGACACTGGTAAATCGCGGGAAGAGATGACTACTTGCTAGGCTCCAACGTGATGTGTATAACACTGACATTGGCTATCGTTAGAGACACTGGTAAATCGCGGGAAAATTTGATTGTTTGCTAGGCTCCAACATGCTATGTATAACACAAAATGTTTGGCACCTATATCGGCTGTTGTTTATAGGAAGCACTGTGTCCCTCTTCAACAGACCCAATTATAACTGTACAGTTTTAACACAGAACGTGTGTGATTTGCCAGAAAACTTTTCACACTCGTCACGATTGAGATACTACAGTTTATTGGAGACTATGCTAAATATTTTCGCGATTTTCCAGTGTCTCTAGCTATCGTTTATTTGTAGCATTTTTTCTCTCTACAACAGGCCCAGTTAGAACTGTACAGCTTGGACACACAGCGTGTGTGATTTGTCATAAAACTGTTCACACGTGTCACGGTTTAAATACTACAGTTTATTGGAGACTATGCTAAACATTTTCGCGATTTTCCAGTGTTTCAGCGTATCAAGTAAGCACAAATACATAGAGAATGGAAAAATTCTCGGATTCACTGACATGTAGGCTAGCCTCCAAGAATATATATGCACTCAAGCAAACATCAGCTGTTCATTAGCTGTTCGTTGGCATATATGTGGGCCTGCACTTTGTTAAACTTTTGTTATTGTCTGAACGGCTTACACGAGGAGTCAAATAAGTCAACGACCAATTGTGAAAGTGACGTGAACTTACAGTCAGTGGAATTCTACCTTGTGCCTAAAAGAAAACGCGAATTTTTCAGGTCTCTACAAATACACATATGTTAACAACAGAGCTTAAAGTATATCGAGAAAATTTTTTGTGTAAACATACCCTTGAAAACACTGTAGTTTCTTGTGACATGTATGATTGAGCGGTATACGTTTGGCACTCTGTAGTTGTCTGCAGACCAATAACAGGCATACAATATTACAATAGCGGGATTCTCATTGGCTCAGTCAAACAGGGTAACAGCTCCACGTACAAGCGAAAGCCATGGTAAGCTGAACGTGCGTTGAAACCCAGCAAACAGTCAAGTTTTCCCGCGATAAACCATCATCTCTAGAGGCACGATTATTTCGCGTATTGATTCTTCTATGTCAGGTTGAACCTCAATAACGTACACTTCACTCCTATTTATGTGATTAGACGAGAGCGGTTTTAACACGTATTTGACGACTGCAAGCCAGTTATAAATAAGGAAACAAGTCGTGGAGATACCACGGGCTACGCGTTTGTACTGTTAGAAGCCAACGGATATTCGGCTTCAGCCGGTAAACGTATAGAACTGTGAAGTCTAGGCTGTTGCCAGATGAATACGCGAAATACTCGTGCCTCTAATAATATCTAGTTATTAGTTTATTAGTTTGTAGTAAAAATACAATACAATGTCGTACTACAACTAAACATATTACAGTTTCACATTTATGTACAATTTCATTGAGTACATATATATATATATATATATATATATATATATATATATATATATATAATACATTACAATGTTTTATCACTTAACTTTCAATAAGCTCTAATTACGTCAGTGTCATAAAAGCAGTTTTCATAATATATATTTATTTTAATTTTTGTTTTAAATATTTCTATGTTTGCTGTCTGAGCCAATTATGCTGGAACACTGTTGAAAAAAGTAATCTGCCAATATTTTGACTTGATTGTGCATATGCGATATGCTGTCGTGGGTGATATTCATTAGTTTTGCATGTCTTGTATTATAGTTACCGTTATAGGTTTTTAATTTTTGTAAAGATAGAACTGAACGCGTTTTCGATAGCTATATCTGTACGTAAAGAAAACTGTGCTTCCCTATATTTTTGCTTGATATCGTGCTTATAAACACGGTTTTGGGGCATCTGAAAATGGCTAAAAACGTATTTTCCAGACAACCGTCATGTAAAAAATACCACCTGAAATCATAAACCAAATATACACAAGCATACGCTCAACTTTGCTATGCACTATACGAGAATAATATATCAGGGTCACCGCTTCAAGTCCAGCAGAAAAAAGTCAACGACAAAAACACTGCACGCCATTTTCGCGCCCTCCACATAAAGGCGACATGTTGTTGACGCTCCCTTGTTCCCGTACATTCACAATCGGCATCTAGAGCCTGCTGTATACGGCTCTTAAGATTTCTTAATTTAGCCGCATGAACACTCGGAAACTGCTGTGCACCGAGCCGGAGGACAAAGCTAAAAGCTAAAAGCAATAATCTATAACTGTAGGTTTCTTGAAGCCAATTTGCGAAAATTAAACAATAGCAATCATAGACAATAGTTTCAGCCAACGTTTTAAACAAAATTGTTTCCAGTGTTACGAACTTCTGAGGCACAATCATTGACGCTGGAACCTCGTGTATTTAACTACGGCGCAAGAGATCACACGTAAATAATTAGTAATTCTGGATAAATATTTACTCATGAAGTTGGCAAATACCATTATCTAGAATTGTCATTGAGTATTTTATCCATATTGGCTTCGAAAAAAGCGTAGAAATCAATTGATGTTTTCAGCGTCTATTTATCTACTATGCACTCTTAAGGTAGGAATCTATAATATCGTAAAATATTCAGCGCTGCAAACTTCTTGCGCCAGCGCATAACAGATGTTTGTAGTACGAGCCTGTTACAAGGCACCAGTGTCGTGATGCCCCTCTCCTCCCCTCTTGTTCTGAACCTTCCCCTCACGCGCTAAAGGTAAAGCTCCCTAATTTCCCTTTCCCTGTTCGGACCAGGCCCTCGCAACTACGATAGGGGAAACGAATTCTTAACCGAAGATTGCCGAATATAAACGAATTTCAACAATTAATGTAAACTAATGCATGTCACATGCCGCAGTTAGTTTTATTTAGTATGTTTAAAAGTTAAACGTAGTAACGAAAATTATATTACAAACAAATAATAATTTTAAAAAATTCTCTACATTAAGTGTTCAGACGTTGGTAATAGATAGAGGCTTATTGTAGCCATAGACTAGCATACTTCGGAAGTCTTCGGCGAAAATAATGTTCTAGGACTCTCTTATCATATGCTCTCTGGTTCGAACACTGTTCTGAGTGCTCAGAAGGGACTGCACATTCGTCTGGGTAAACTTCACATGATGCCCAACCACTTAAATGTATAAAATTTTGTCTAGGTATTTACACAGTGAAATCGCTCCAGCTATTTTAGTAACCAGATTCGGGGTTTTCATCCTCAGTCACATTTCTAAACACCTAGACGTTATGCTGTCGTATGTGACGCTAGATTAGGTTATGTTCGGGTGGGAATTGGTTAGGTTAGTCAGTATGCAGGAGTTCTTCATAATGTTCGTGTGTGTCAAGGCAAGAACAGACACCAGTTCCCGAAACGTCGCATCTGTTGTTAAAGGCAGCCTTCTATTATTGTCTGTGTTATACTCGTGGTGTTGTCTTGTGTTCAACTATTTCTGTCGCTGTGGTAATTTGAGTTGTCCTAATATAGTCTGTTTTCCTTCGTTGTCACCGTTTTTCATGCTCAACATTTGGTCATAGTCTGTATGATACTGTTTTTTTTATTTTAATTTTTGCTTTTTGGTTTCATTGTACTCCGACAATATTCCTGTTTTATTTATTTTTATTTATTTATTTATCACAGATAAGTTGAGCCAAGGATCGTCTTTGGGACAGTACATTTGATTACAAATGAACATAGGCCAAGATGGCGAGATCACATGGTACTGCTACATCATTTTCACGTTTCATAATTATTCGTATTGTGTGTTGATTGCAGCCATTTCTGGCTACCATTTTTTTTTTTTGCCTGTATTTAAATTTATTCCTTAGTACAATTTTTGTAGCTGTGGATTTTCTGTGACGCAAAATTCGCTAGTAATGACGAATAGTTAACAAAACACTACAGTTTAACATTCGGTTACGTGATACTACTTTATGTTAAGTTCAGATTAATTTAATTTAGTTTAATTTAAGTTAGATTGTATTGGTTTATTGTAGGTAGTTCATGATAGTTTAGGTTCATTTAATGTAGGTTAGTTCATGACAAAATGACGTGACAGCGGTGGTCGAGAGCCGGACGTAGCTGATTGAGGTAGCGAAAATAACCGAAACGGTTGTACCGTGTAAGTACCTAGCAGCACGATATGTGATATACGTACCGTATATACTACGTGGCGTTTATCTTTACGAAAATTACTCAATTTAGTTACTTTTTCAACTACATTTAACAACAGCTACCACAAAAAGGTAAAATTCAGCATTTGTTGATATTTCACGCAACAGTTGTAAAAGCAGACCTTCATTAACTTGTTTCCATGAATATTAATGAATAAAGAGCAAAAGCGCGCATCATAACAAAATTGATATATGGCATATTTAACCAATTATTTTACACAGAAACTTGTCACCTTATAAATAGGGATGAGGATATTTCGCGAATTCAATGACCTGCATGTTAGAATCAAATATCCTATGCATACTCAAGCCCTGTATATTCATTCATTGTCTGCTGTTCCACTGGGTAGCAGCTGGTTGGCAAATGGTCGGGGCTTGAGTATGCTTAGGATATTTGATTCTAACATGCAGGTCTTTGAATTCGCGAAATTTCACCATCTCTACTTATAAATAATAATAGAAAAATATGGTCTTGATTTGAATCAGCAAATAATTCCTTTCAGAAACGGTAAGAACAGTCAATATAACTCGAACCCAATATTTGTGTCATATGAAGCAGTTCTTCCAAGTTGCGCAAGTTTAAAATCCTATTACAAAATACTAAAATTTCGCAAAGGCTTTTAATACGCATTTCAAATTTTGGTTTAGACTGTGCAAATTTTAATTCTAAATCACCATTAATTTTATTTTTGTTTTACCGAACAATTACACCTGTGCGATATAAAAGTGTAATGTAGTAAACAGTTACTTATTCAAAGGGCTAGGAAAAACTCTCGAGTGCAATGACCCGCAGGCTAGACTCCAATGTCCATATATGCATACTCAAGCCCCGTATATTCGTTCATTGTTTGCTGTCTGAATGTGTAGCAGGTAACGGACAAATGGTAGGGCCTCGGTATACACAGGATAATGGATTCTAGCATGATGCCGTTGAACTCGCGAAATATTTCCAGGCCTACTTATTCACTGCTATGCTTGGTTTTATGTAGTCGATTTATTAGTTTAATTTTATATATATAATGTAACAATAAAGCTAGACAGAAATGAAAGTGAACTGACTTGTTAATTCTACCCTGTAACGCGTTTCCTTTTCAGCTCTAAGTGCATAATCCACTTAGCATTTTAACTTTATTTGAAAGTAACATTACCCGAGTAGAACACATTATCCATGACTTACGTAATAATTTAGTTATTAATTAGTTTTTGAATATACAGTTAGTTTAATAGTATATAATCTTTAGCGATCAAATTAAACGGCACTGGAAACTAAAAATCTAAATTTACAGCGCAGCAGCCGAGACTAACTATAATTAGTTTTAATTATGTTATTGTAACTATCACTGACGACAATGATCATAAAAAAACTGGATTGTATATACAGTATTCTTCAGGTCCTCGCTTTTTAATTTCGCAGTCATTTTGAAAATGTTTTTAACGCAAATTAATACATATACGGTATAAAAATTCATTCTTGCAGTTTTAACTCTAATATGTAGAGTCCACGATTTTTGGTGAAAAGAATTCTGCAACAGTTTGTTTCAACGCTTTACGTGCACATCTGCAGGTCTGCTTCTTGATTATTGGCAGAATGTATAATTACACAGACGTGGCTCATTTGACTGTGCCAACAGGAACAAGGTTACTGCGACACCACACGTCTGTAATTTGCTGGTAGAACCCTAAACGCTGAGAGTTTAAAAAAAGCCAATCACTGACCATGAAGCTGGGCTTCATATGTGCACATAAGGAATTGAAAAAAATTGTTGCAGAATTCTTTTCACCAAAAGTAGTGGGCTCTACTAATAAGTCATTGGTTGTGTATGAATTTTTCTGCTGCAGTACACCAAACGGATTTTTAGATTTTTTCCTGGAAATATTGCATATTTCGTTGTGAAAATAAGTCAAAATTAAGCAAATTATTTTTTGCCAGCAAACGGTGCATTATTTTAAAAAAAGCTCTGGCAAAATTGTGTATCGTATGACTGTACATAGTATCAAATTTTTTCAATTCGTTTGGTTAAAATATATTCAAGATATATTCAATTGTTTGAAATAAATGAAGGACTATGGCTAGAGATGATGGCACATCGCGAAAATATTCTTGTGCCAGTATACCCTTGAAAACACTGTAGTTTCTCGCAAAATGTATGGTTGGGTGAGATACGTCTGACACTCCGTAGTTGTCTGCAGACCAATAATATACACCAAATATTACAAGAACAGAATTCTTATTGGCTCAGTCAAATGCGGTAACTGATACACGTACACACGAAAGCCAATAATCTTATGATAGGCTGAACGTACGTTGGAATCCAGCAAACAGCCAAGCTTTCCCGCGATAAACCATCATCTCTTACTGTGGCCATAAAGAATAGTTATTTTTCTCACTGATGCATACCTACCCATGAATATGTCCATACGTAATCTTAAACGGAACCAGTTATAAGTAGAGGTACGTAAATTTCGCAGATACATTCCAGGTCAGGTTGAACGCCAATTATGTATACTTCATTGTCATGTCTATGACTTGCTGGCGGCTGTTACGAAACGCGTTTGACTACTGCAAGCCAGTAGTAAATAAGGAAATAATACGAAATGTTATCTCTTGCTACCTGCTTGTACGGTTAAAAGCCAATAGATAATCGATTGTGGCCAGTGGGTGTATAGGACTGACAAGTCTAGGCTGCTGCCAGATGAATCCGCGAAATTGACGTACGTCTAGTTATAAGAACATGAATACGTTCATTTAAACGAAACTAGTTAAGATACACATAAAAACTATTTCCAACTACATGAAAATGAACCTTTTATTAGGGAAAGGAATATTTAGTGAGTTCAGTGACCTGTTTGTTAGAATGCACTCTTCTGTATACTCAAGCCCCGCCTATTTTTCCACTAGCTGCTGCTCACTGGAACAACAGACAATGAAAGAATAGACGTGGCTTGACTATACATATTTACGAATTTTTTCTTTCCTTACTTTTTAAGTCAAGCAATTAAAAGACGCCATTTTCTTGTGAATTAAATGGAAATTCTCAACTGGTTTATAAACATTTATGTCTTCGATTACCGTAATACTAGCCGTGTACTCTCTTAGTAAACTGCATTTTTAAACATATTTTTTTAATATACACTGTTAGCACTACTATTAGAGGCAATGATTAGAGATGATGGTTTATCGCGGGAAAACTTGACTGTTTATTGGTTTCAACACACGTTCAGCTTCTGAAAAGATTACTGGTTTTTGCTCGTACCTAGAGTTGTTGCCCTATTTGACTGAGCCAATAAGAATCCCGCTATTGTAATATATGATGTATATTATTGGTCTGCAGGCAGCTACGTTGTGTCAGAAGTATATCACCCAATCATACACGCCACAAGTAACTACGTAGTATTTTCAAGGGTACGTTGGCACAAAACATTTTCGCAATGAACCATCAAATCTAGCAATGATTTACGGGTAGTTTTCACGAAAATATTTTTGCCCTACTTGGTTTCAGTGTCTTACGTGCACACCTGCAGATCAACTTCATGGCTATTGGCAGACTGTTTTTGTGCAGAGTCAGTATTTATATGACTGAGCCAAACAGTACATGGATAGGGACCCTGTTTTTTCGCGAAAAGAATTTTGCTCCAGTTTGTTTCAGTGCCTTACGTGCTCATCTGCAATTGTGCTTCATGGTTATTGACAGCGTGTCTGTGTGAAGATCCGTATCCCATTTGACTGAGCCAATTACGAAAAACTTTCCTGGAACACCACATGTCTGTTATTTGCCGGTAGAATCTCAAGGATCTGGTCAGTTAAAATTCCATCGCTGACCAGGAAGCAGAACTGCAGGTGCGCACGTAAGGCGCTGAAACAAAGCGGGGCAAAAATCTTTTCGCGAAATCTACTGGGCGCTATTTACTGGTAAAATAATTCTGCACAAATTTGTTTCATGTGCACACCTGCAGCTTTGCTTGTTGTTCAGTGATTGGTTGTTTTTAACTGTCAACGTCTTGAGGTTATATCCGCCAATCACAGACGTGTTGTGTCCCACTGACTTTGTTCTTATTGGTACAGTCAAAGGACCGACGCCTCTGCTCTAGTACAGTCAACCAATAAACACGAAGCATAATTGTAGACGTACACGTAAGTCGTTGAAACAAAGTGGTGCTGAATTATTTTCACCAAAAATCTCTGCCTCTAACTATTATACTTCCACAAAAAAAGTGTAACTATTTCATGCGTCTTCTACGGTTTTTTTTCCTTAGTAAATATACGTCAGTAAACAGCGCAATATCCGTGGTTTGCTGACCTGTAGACTAGCCTGTAAGAATATTTGTGAACTGAAGCAGACAGCAGACGCTCATTAGCTGCTTGCTGTTACAGTCTGTATTAGTTACATTTTTATTATTTTCTCAGAATTTTACAGGAATTGTCAAATAAGTCGAAGGCCAGTTGCGAAAGTAACACAATCATACAGTTGTCCGTGTAACGGCTAACGACGGGTGATGTCTAACCTCTCTGGACACGGCACTTTATGTTTGCGCGTGTAAGATAAATTGTGCAGTCTGCCGGAACCTTTATAGTTTAATGTAGAAAAAAAAAGTTTGTTATTGATATAAAATACAAATACGTCGATTTCAGTTGATTTTATTTCTGTATAGTGGTATTTATATGTGAAAATATACTGAACTATATTTAAAAAATTGCTGCCAACCATACAAGTTGTAAGATAACGATTGATGATGTTGAATTAGGGTAAGACCGCGTAAATTGGACCACCTCCTAAATCGGAACACCGGCATTACGTGGAGGAAAGTGCAGTGAGTGAAGCTTTCGTGGCGTGGACGTGCGGAACGTAAAGGAAACTGCCCTCGCATTGTGTTTGTAGTAACGGTCAGTGTTACTTTGTTTTTGACAAACTTGATGTTATTTTCAGTGCGTTTATCTAAGGAAGAGTGAAGTAAGAGACATTCTGAACGGTAAATTTCTCCTCATCTGCTTAAATTATAATTAGTGTGGAGTATTTTGGTATAATACTAAGCAGGTTTAATAAAAGTGTGCCAACATACATCACAAATGTTCGGAAGATGGCTGATCTGCTTATATTGGACCGGGAGTATTTTCCTATATTGGACCAGTGGTCCATTTTAAGCAAAATATTTTAATTAATTATCCAACTTCCATTCACCAGACTCTTGTTCCGTACAGTTTTTACTTGGCATTTCTCACTGGGACAGACCCACAGGGACATACATACGCATTAATTACATTTATTAAAATATACATATATCTATTTTATATATAATTTATATACGCGCAATTTTATTTATTTCGAAACCTTCCTTGTCACATAATATTTGCAGCAATAATTTCCGAACCATTTCAAATACATTCATGGGAATTAGCATGTTAGGTATACATACTTAATTACGTACACCAGGGGCGTCATTCAGAGGGGGGTTGGGAAGGGGGGCAAATGACCCCTCCCTGGAATTAGAAATTTAAGTGTAAGCTTTGTCAACTGTTCAGAAACCGCAGAAAGTTTTGGCCAAACGGGGAAAGCATCAGGTTGGTGCCATAACGAGAGGTGAAAGGGATACGAACACAACAGGAATATGTTGCATGAGTGCTGCCGGTATGTTTGTTCCGCCAATGCTAGTTTTCAGAAGGCTGCGATTTAAGGATGAACTTACTCGTGGTGCTTCTGTTGGGTGTCAGTTTGCATGCACTGAAAGTGGATGGATTACAACTGAGGTTTTCCTTAAGTGGCTTGAACACTTTGTTACAACCACAGGTCCTACTCCAGACAAAAAAAGTTCTTCTCATTCTGGTTGGTCACACTACCCACACGAAAAATATTGCAGCTACTGAATTCGCTAGGAAGAATGGAGTAATTTTACTTTCACTGCCAGCACACACAACTCACCGTCTTCAGCCATTAGACGTCAGTTTCTTCAAGCCACTGTCTGTCTACTACAATCAAGCATGTGACAAATGGTTGAGAACAAATCCAGGTAAAACCATCACCCAGTTCCAAGTAAGTGAAATACTTGGTGAAGCTTATGGTAGGGCAGCATCCATCGCAATAGTAACCAACTGCTTCTCCAAAACTATGGAATATGGCCAGTTGATCCAAATGTTTTCGTCGACAGTGATTTCGTGAATGTGTTAAAGCAAACGAAAGGTGATATTGTAGAAAAGAACCAGGCTGAACAAAGCTTATCTTCAACTTCAGACTTTGAGGTAGGCCTGAATGTAAATCCTTCAACCGATGCTGCCGTAGAGGAGGTAAAAATGTCTCCACCACCTAGGGCTTTGTTTAAGAAAGCTGGGGATTTATCACCCCTCCCATCATGCAGTTCTGGGAATATCCGAAAGAAGAAGCCGTCAGGTGTGGCGGTCCTGATAAGCTCGCCGTATATGAAAGAATTACTCGCAAAAAAGAGGAGTACAACTCCAAAACATTAAAGAGACATGACCTTTGAAACAAGTGGGGCAAAGAGAAATGAATCGTGGTTTTGTGGTGTTTTGTGATAAAATTGAGGTTCGTGAAATGATTCAGTGCATGCGTTGTAGAAAATGGGCTCATGTGGATTGCGCTAAAGTAAAGCCGCGAGATAAAAAGTATTTCTGTCATGATTGTAAATAATCTATGTTCAATTTTGATTGTTAATGTTCAAGAATTGTGGTTAATATAGTTCAGTCCAAATTATGACTATAGTAGTCCAATTTAGGACAAACTATTCCTTAATTGAAACAAACACCATTGTGGGAAACTTATTATTTTTGAAAAGGTTATTAATGTTAAAATAAAGTGTGTCAAGTATGTATGGGTTCGTAATATATTAGAGATCAACATATATTGTTTCGTTTATTGTACTATTTGTTTTTCTTTTGTTTAAGGTAAAACAAGTATAAGTGGTCCAATATAGGCGGTCTTGCCCTATATGTGCAGTAATGTCTGGTGATTTTTTTTCAAAGGTTAAATATTTAGTGCTCACTTTATTCTGTACGACATATACAAGTATTGTTTAAAAGCTGTCGCTCTGCATTTCTCAAGGGAATTGATCAGTAAGAAACCGCTTGCCTTCAGTGTTACGTATCGCTGATGACGAAGCATTGTAGGGTGGGAACTTTCTATAGTTGTTATTGTTTCCTTGTCGCTTAGATATGGTAAGTGGCCATGAGAATGTTTGGTTGAGAGTTGTCTCGCTCCTACGTACTGTAATTCCCTTGTTGTTACGTCGCTGGAAACAGCTGCATGCTTGTCCACTCGCTATGATTACTACGTATAAACATGATTCTTAGGAACCCTGGTTTTTCGCGAAAAAAAATTTGCCCCACTTTTTCGCAATGCCTTACGTGCACATCTGCAGTTCTACTTCATGGTCAGTGATTGGATATTTTAATTCTCTCGAGCCTTGGGATTCTACCGGCAAATCACAGCCGGGAGGTGTTGCAGATACTTTATTGTAATTGGCTCAGACAAATGATATACGGCTCTTCATACAGACACACTGCCAATAATCATGAAACAGAATTGCAGATGTGCACGTAAGGCACTGAAACTAAGTGGGGCAAAATTCTTTTCGCGAAAAACCAGGGTCCCTAATGATACTGCATTAGAGACACTGGCAAATTGCGAAAATATTTTAAGTCAACTGTAGTTTCATTATCCTACTTTTATTGAATGTTGCAATTTGTGTCACGTGTGAACAACTTTAGGGAAAATCACACACATTCTGTGTTAAGTCTGTACAGTTTCAACTGGGAATGTTAAATAGAGACACAATGTTTCAAATACACGACAGAAAATTTCAAATCAAAACAGTGTCAAGAGCACTGAATAATTGGCGCATGAACATACTTGCGGCGTGTTAGGAGAAAGTTTTTGTAAGAGCTCCTATTAAACGTACGCTCAATATCTAAGCCTACCAAAAGAAAGCACACTTAAAACTATGCGTCTCTATTTTGTATTCTATATATCATGCTTAGAAACATGGATTTATGCATCTCAAAGTGGCTAAAAACTGTTGTTTTTAAACCGCTATTGCGTAGAAAATAGCAACCGAAACAGTAAAACAAAAAACAGGGAAACATGCGCTGGACTATACAATAATATTCACTTTTCGCAAATAAAATAGTAGGGCCACTGCTTAAAGTCCCGAAGGGGAAGCCAACGACTAAAACATTGCACCCCCAATTTCTCGCCCGCGCATAAAGGCGATGCGATTGTTGATCTACAGCCCAGTCTAGCTCTTACCACCTGCCCGTTTCCGTACCTCAGACGTCTCACCCAATGTTGACTGCATATGGCCCTTAAGATTGGCGTGGTACCTAATTCAACGCTAAATGCATTAATCTATAACTAGAGGTTTCTCGAAACCAGTTTGAAAAAATTAACAATAGCAATCCTAGACAATAGTTTTAGCCAACGTTTTGAACACAATTTTTTCCAGTGTTACGAACTCCTGAGGCACAATATCTGACGCCGGAACCTCGTCCACTTAAGGGGTATTGATCCCTTTCACCTTGGGTTTGTCTGTTTCTTCTCGATAACTTCTGTTCCAGTCGATGTATCATAATGTTTGTCACGACAGGGCATAGATACAAGCTTAATCGATTTACTGTAATTGCTGGAATCATAATATATTCATTATTTTGGAACGGGAAATAGCTGAAGAGGAAATATTGCTTTATTTACAGGAGCGACTACAGAGGCCATAAAATTAACAGAAACAATGTCATATGGATTCCAAAAAGTGAATGAAACTATAAACTATGCCTTATTAGCGTGAAAAAAGTAAAGAAAATGTGTATATTCCCTGATTTATAAGAAAACCCGTAAAACCGATGTGACGGAGATCAATCCCCCTTAATTGCGGCGCAAGAGATAACGCGTAACGAATTAGTAATTCTGGGTAAATATTTTGTCATAAAGTGGCTTAATATAATTACCTAGGATTGAGTATTATTTTATCCATATAGACTTCGAAAAAAGCGAAGGAACCAATTGATGGTTTGAGCGTTTATTTATCTACCACGCACTCTTAAGGTACACCACACTAAACCATTTATGATACGTTTTGTCGGTCGTGTAAGACGTACAACTTGTTGGGCGTCAACACGTTCAGTTTTGTTGCCCGATTTAACGTACAATCTAACCAGCAGTCAAGCAAATGCCACTATGGGGGAACTACTTCTGTGTGCAATTTGTAATGTTTACGTTACCAAAAAAGTGAATGTAAACGAATTATGCACATGAGAAAATCATGATGGTTCACAAAATATTTGTTGTAGGGACACGATTACTCTCACATTAGGCTTCTGCGGAAACTATATCTTAAATATTGTAAAAATTCCCAAACATTTCTATACTATGACAAATTATTAACTCGTTTATAGCAGAATAAAGTATTCTATGCACAGAAACATGTCATAAGATCTAATAAACAATATTGGTTCACAATACTTAAACTGGAATTAGTTGAAAGTTAATTAATTATAACATACCATTAAATCGTTTATTACATATAAAGTACATTGTTTGCATTACCTCATACATTTCAATATAAAATGTACAAACATATAGATTATAATTATTTTTAAATGTTCCACTCATTTCAGTAAAATGACAATACATGAAATCGCCATTTGTAGAGAAATAGCATTGTACACATTACAGAAAATCTATTAATTTAAGAGCTTTTCTTAAGAACAATGCTAAAAGTTTATACATTTTAGAATAAGCACATATTTTTAAAGATTGTTGCTAAATTGCATATAAATATTTTGCGAAACAGTTCTCACATCTAGAGAAATAAAATATTTTGTTTGGGCATACGTTCGAAAATGTAATGTATCTGCACTTAATCTCAAAAATACGTAACATACTGTCAATAGCCCGCAATCTGGATCATCTTGCTGTGGAATGTCATCACTATGAATGTAGGCCCGTACTTCTGCTCTCGGTGTACTGACGTAGTGAACAATGTAATGTATTAAGTTAACCATCGCTGTGATGGCCTCCCACAGCAGCATGGTCCAGCTCGCAAGCATTGAACTGTATTAAGTCTCGTTTCCTCCTGCCCTAGATCTAGTAGACTCATTTCCTTTTGCTACCTCTTGTTGTACACTATCATCATGTCTTATTTTTGGCAGATACGTCTGTGTAGTCCTGATCTCGTTCATTATAACCGGAGTATTCAGCGCTATTAACTTGCCATAAGCACGGCGAATTCCGAAAGAAACTCCCGCGAACAATGACGGAGTTAAGACATTGCAACAGCTAACACGCATAGGTTAACCGAGGAACGCACCTTGGCGCACCAACTTACACAGAATGATGCCTCCCAGCTCAAACCTTCGACATATCGTCCAACCTCGTTCCAAACATACATGACGTACTATTCTCGGTTCACACGTAACGTTTTACTAGACACGACTTGTCTGATTAGACCAAACGTACGAACAGTCGTCGCATGAAGACCGGCCTTTATAAAAAGCACGCTAGATCCTAGCATGAGGTCAAGTTTTCCCGCGAACTTCCAGTGTATCCGTTCATTACATACGCCGGTCAGCGGCACCCTTAACGATTCATCGAGTCTGACGCACACAAACGCAGCCTATCTAGGGAGCTACCTTAAGAGTGCGTGGTAGATAAATAAACGCTGAAAACATCATTTGATCCCTACGCTATTTTCGAAGTCAATATGGATAAAATACTCAATGACAATCCTAGATAATGGTATTTGCCAACCTTGTGAGCAAATATTTATCCAAAATTACTAATTCGTTACGCGTGATCTCTTGTGCCGCAGTTAAATGCACGAGGTTCCGGCGTCATAAATTGTGCCTCAGAAGTTCGTAACACTGGAAACAAGTTTATTTAAAACGTTGGCTAAAACAATTGTCTAGGATTGATATTGTTTCGCAAATTGGCTTCAAGAAACCTACAGTTATAGATTAATGCTTTAAGCGTTAAGTTATGTACCTCGCCCTCTTTAGAAACCTTTCTGCCTCTCGCTTCAAATACGTTGTAGTGTTTTTTGTAATTACAGCTTTTGTTACAAAATTATTCCACGTGTGCCCATTGTGTCGATGTATGAAAACAAAACAAACTGTGGTGTTAAGACACCATGCTTATTAAAAACACAGTTTCTAAGCTCTCCAACATAGTTAAAACTACCTTTTCAGACTACCATTCTTCAAAATGTACTATCTGGATGTATGCGGAACTCAGATTGAAACATGCTCTGAAATTTAGTAGAGAGCAGTAATATTATTTGTCCAACTCTCAAAGTCGTCCCATAGTAGAAATGTACCAGCGGGAATCTTACACACTAATTTAGCCCTTGGCTCGTTGAGGCGATGTGGCATTTGATGTGAGCTTCAAAGCCGCCCTTATGGTTCCATCACTTCTGAGCTTCTAACGCGCAGGTAGGCGGCGCCTTCAGGCCGGGATTACGGTGACCTCACGTTCACGTATCACTTACCACTTTATCGCGTTCTCGTGTACGTAATGCGTAGTTAATTTAGGTGCCGTATTACGTTCCTTCACGTAAGCTGCAAGCAGTCAATGGAAAACGTCATGAGAGAGCCTTGAAATAAATGTTCAAAATAACATGACACAATAGAAGACGGTAACTCCTCTGAAATGTGATTGGCCTAGGCCATCACGTGGTATAACTTCACGTATCACTTTAACTTAAACGCTTGCCATCGGCAAGCTTTTCGTTACGTGTAAGTGTACGTAAGTATAAAGTGGAGCGATCGTGATAGAGCCCGTTCAAGTGCGTTTGTCAAGATGTTTCCTGCTTACGTGATAGTTATAGTAATGTGAACGTATCGTGAACCCGGCGTTAAGGGGGCTGTCTGCCACGACTGGCGAACAGTATATATATCTTGTCTCGTATACCTACCATTTTAAAACAGTGCAACATTTTTTTAAATTTTGTCTGTTTACGAATAGAAATAACACAATATAATTTTTTAAGTTTGACTGGTGAGTAAAGAATTTTAAGGTGTCTCTCTAGTTGGAGCATTTAGCTCGCTACAGGCCTGGAAAGACTTGAGATGCGCTGAGGACGAAACAGAACGCGTATCACACTCTAGCCTCTAGGTGTAAGTCACTCAACTGTCGCTCAGTCTTCTCGCCGACAACGCGACTTAATTATAGGCTACTCTTTGAGCGAAGTTTCAGTTGAAGATATTTAAAGCGCCAAACAAACCAGCAGCATTTTTTCATTACGTCATCAGTAGGACCCGGTAGTTTTCGCGAAAAGATTTTTGCCTCACTTTGTTTTAGTGTCTTACGTGTACACCTGTAGACCAACTTCATGATTATTGACAGTGTTTTTGCGCAGATTCGTTATTAATTTGACTGTGCCAATCAGTACATGGATAACTGCCCCACAACACGTATGTGATTTGCGGGTTTAACCTCCAGATATTGTATGTTAAGGCATCCAATCACTGACCACACAGCAGAGATGCAGGTGCGCACGTAAGGCACTGAAACAAAGTGGTGCCAAAATATTTTCGCGAAAACTACCGGGCCTTAGTCGTCAGATGACAGAGTTGGCCCTGAAATTTGCAACAGGCAAAAAAAAATCTAATTGTTTACTGGAAAATAAAGCATACTACCACGTAGTGCTGTATAAATAAACGTCCGCTGATAAAATATCTACTCGGCAAAAAATAATCTCACCGAATTTTAATGAGTAGTTAAGATTTTATTGACGACTGATAGTATTCCAGTTGTCCAATCGACATCGTTCCTTTCCATACCCCTCAATGGCGCGGACTACCGTAATTTTCACCGCCGTGTATTTATTTTTAATTTGAACCACCTATTTTTTTTCTTATTTTAGACACAAAATGTGACTAAACTTGGCTCTAATTAAATATTTTTATTTCTCATAGTTTTCTCGCAATAGTTAGATTTAAGTGGTTTGTGGACATACGCCATTGCTCGTGTTTTGCTGATCAAACTTGTGTTGAATGCCAAAATACGAAAACGAACTAGCTTTCATTCGCATCTTGGTGTTTCGACCAGCTGTGTCTCAGCCTGAAGACAGGGATATATTGCAATCCCCGAAACGTTGCATGTTTCGTTGGTTTTAACTTGTGTCGTGTTGTCTATTGTCTTGTGTTTGTTGTCCACTGTTTTTGTCTATTTCCATCTTTTTTCATATTGGGAATCTGGGTATATATTTGTGTCTGGGTGTTGTGTAGATTTTCGACTGAATCCTATCTCTAGAATTCTGTTTTGCCTAATATAACAATTATAAAAAAAAATAACAGTATTTCTCTGGGATTGCTTCTTTTTTTAAATTTTTTATGTGTTTTTTTGTATTTGTTTTTTCTTGTTATTTTTCGTATTTTGTCATTCAACACAGTTTTGTTCATCAAAACATGAGCAGTGCCGTATGTCTACAAACCAATAAATTCTAACTGTTAAATTCAAAATTTGCATATTTCCGTTTTAAGGACTACACTAAAACCAACTGGCATACCAAACTGAAAAAATTCACAGTGGATAAAGACATCGCAGGCTACAATGTCACGTACATAAAAATAAAGAATTTTTTTTTTCATTTAAATAAATATGCTGAAACTTTAAACTAAAATTTAAAAAAGTCTATTATTAATTTTTAAAATACAAAAATATTTTATTTTGTGGTTAAACATAGCTGAATTTGTAGTCTACAACATCGTTATTCACTGTGCATTTTTTCAGTTTGGTGAGTTGGTTTTAGTGTCGTCCTGAAAATGGAAACATGCAAATTTTGACTTTAATGAGCCATTACGCAAAAACTATGCTAAATATTTTTTTCAAGAGGAAAATTTGGTCACATTTTGTATCTAAAACAAGAAAAAAAATAATGGTACAAATATAAAAATAAAATCATGGTGATGCAACCTTATAAGATACAAAGTTGTTATTGTTCAATATATCGGCGAATGCAGAACGTGTAGTGGTGTTTCTTTAACAAGACCAGTAAACAATCTACCGAGGGACAAACTGAAGTGTTTTGTTGGGCACATACAATTAGTATCGAATGTTTCTTAGTAGGTGACAACCCACTGTTACATAACAGGACTATAGGGGGTTAGGGATAAAGTGTGCACTCACGAAAGCCCTGATAAAGTTCTAGTTTCAGTCAATTCGTATCTTTCCGCGCGTAACAGCTAACGACAGGAAATGTCTAACATCTCTGGACACGTCACTTTATGTTTGCGCGCGAATAAATTGCGCAAACAGTAGAAACGTATATAGTTTGATAAAAAAAGTCTATAAACTATATAATATACAATTATATCGATTTCGGTTGCTTTTGTTTCATTATTGTTGTATTAAACAACGAAAATAAACGGAACTATATTGTGTAACTTCGCTACCAACTATACAACCAATAAGAAAACTATAGCTAATGTTGAATTATTTGCAGTAACGACTAGTGACATTATTGAACGGTTCATTTTTTAGTGCTCACTTTATCCCGAACGACCTATCGGCAGGAGAACTTGAGCAACATAAAAACCAAGAAACAAACCAACTTTGTCAGAGAAAGTTGTAATCAACAAATACACAAGTAATTACGAATTAGGAATATAGTCGGTGTATACAGAGACAAAAAAAATAACGAAAAATTTAAGTTAAATTAGACTAGGATCAAACATATGCATGAAAATGGTGGCAATGGTGGACAAGTACAAAGAAGACAACACACTTGAACACAGCGTCAATAATTGGTGCAGACAAGAAAACAACAAATTTAACGCACACGATATCAGCACGTTTTTAAGCCGTTATATATGTTTTAGAGCATAAATAAAAAATGTGTTTTTGTATAACCAATTTAACGTATACATACTTTAACATTTTTGCGCTAAATTTGCTTTACATGTTAAATTCAATGTGTAAACAGCGTAAGAATAAATAGTGTACTAATTTTTTTTCGCTTGCTGTTTACGAATTGCATTTTTATGTCATGCAAATTTAGCGCACGAGTGTTAAGGAACATGTACATAAAATTGGTTCTACCTGAACACATTATTTATTTATAATGCAAAACTAATATTACGACTTCGAAACCTAGAACTGGTACATCAAGGTTATATTGAAGATTTAAGATCAGCAACGTTTCGGGAACTGGTATGTGTTCCCGTTTTCAGGCACACAAACAATCTAAGGAACATTTGAGCGTACTGATGTACTGATTGCTTAGTGGTGTTAGTACCAACCAGTCTCAAATAAAAGGTTGGAAACCTTCCCACGGATCTAGCGAATGACCTAGAGGACACTTGTTACTCGACAACTGACCTACTGTAGAGCACTGTTAGAAAAAATTTCTGTGCAATTACGGAAAAGTACTGGCAAAAAATTATCCAGAAATCTTTGTAAAGTAACGGACACTCAGGTTTTTTTGATAACGGAGCCCTCCGTAAAATAACGGACAATCCGTTTTCCGTAAAAAATTTAAATTTCTATAATCTACTAGCAATCAATTTTCTAGAAATACTACATTTTCTTATTAGCTATGTTACAGAGATTCTGACGCACTAATTAGTAACCTGAAAATTTTTTCGAAGTGGCTGGGATTCGAACCCTCGACCTTACAATCGCCAGGCAATAGCTCTAACTATTGAACTACAGTGACAATTTATGAATTAATGAATTCCATGTAGTGGTAAGATATCAACTTTATAAGAGACAACTTTTGTATTTGACATCCAGGAGTCATAGTGATTATTAGTACCACTTTTTTTTTTTTAAAGAAACACAGTAAAATACACTTTAAAATTGTAGAAACATATTTTCACGAATTCATGGAAAGTTACGGTCAAACATCCGTAAACTGGCAATATGGACACATTTCCGTAAGCGAAATATTACGGAAGCCACTTCCGTAAAATTACAGTACTTTTCTGTAAATATTTCCGTGAATTTACGGACATTTTTAACAGTGAGTACAGTGCCTGCCTGAGAGTTCTCTTCTTGAGCGACACGTCTACGATCTTAGACACGTCGATTTAAAAGAATTAAGGTGAGTACTTATAAAAAAAACGACCACAGGTTTTCAAAAAAAAAGTGTGACTTCTTGTATTTTAAAAATTCTTGGACTCCGCATTCATTCCCGTGATTGGACGGTTTGAAATGCCACGCATCTAGAAGCGTGTTCTCTAATCACAACCGTCCAGTATTAGAGAAAAAACCAATTCTGGTCTGGCCAAAAAAGAAACGCTAATGATAAATGCCCAAATGTTAAATAAATATGTTCTGATAACCGCGTAAATATCACTACAAACAATTTTCACCGACGTAGTGCAGTGCAAAGGCAGGACCAGTAACACAGGTTTTTCTTGTTCCTCTAGTCACAGTCGGAATTAACTACACCAGACGTTTTTTTGGCTTCGTATACGCGGACGCGGCAATTGGACTTAAGCTGAAGTATTTGATAAACGAATAGTAACAACAACTTTATATGTTTTTGCTCCCGTCACACCAATTATTGCACGTCTGTGTTTGCGTATTTAATTCCGTTACCACGCAACTTGACGAAGCGTAAGCGCAAATTTTGTTCATGCACCTATAATATCGTGATATTTGATCGGCCCCCGGGTAAAAAATATAAATATACATTTCATTTTCCCTATTAATTTTTTTTATAGAAACACCTCTTCTACTTACGTTTCAGTGTACAGCAGAAGAACTGAAATTTACCGTGTGTTGTAAACACGAGCGTATTGTTTGCATTGCAATGTATATTAGATTGGTTCTTATCGACGTATCTTCACTGCTTTTTGATAAATAATGAAGCAATCTATTAAGCCATCATGTGCTCAAGCCTTATCGTGATTAATGGTCGTACTTATCAGAGTGGTAATGAGTGCTTGGGAGATGAAGAGCAGAATACCAGTGGAACGCAAGGGCAAATGCAATCCGCTCTGTTATGACAACGCCCACTGCGTGTGGGTATCAGAAAGTGATTCCACCGTGAATATAAGTGAAAGAAGATATAATTATTTAATAAATTCGGCTTATTTATTGATTTTGTCTCGTATTTACACAGCGACATTGAGGAGCCGGGATATAAACCCGGCTCGGTGTGGTTGGCGATGAGGGGTCAGGTCACTCTATTGCCGTGGTCTGGCTACTAGTAAACAGGTTATATTAAGTGACCGGCTGGGGTTTGTTAGATATGTTGAGTCAAGTGACCAGGTTGTCTCGAGCATGGCCTTAGAAGTTCAGGTCTGGACACTGATATAAAATATTGACCCCCTTATGACTGATTTTAGTTCTTTCATTATCCGCAAAAAAGAATGAAAACTGGTGGCGCCACTAGCACACTAGTGCTAGTAATTAATTTTCCAACATTAAATGTATTATATTTTTTAAGTACAAATATTAAAAACTTACTTAAATTTAACCAGAATATATTTAAACATTTGAGTTTTGATTAAAATAACGAACTTCTCTTCACAACAGCCCCACTGCGATAGTGGCGCCAACAGTTTCGTTCAGTCATAAGAGGGTCAAAGATAAAGCATTGAAGAGTAGGTAAGTGTCCAGACCTGTACTTCTAAGACCGTGCTCTCGAGTACCATAGACCGCAAGTGATCCAGGGTCTCCTGACTTAGTGGACGTTTGTAAACTATATTCTCAATGGCGAAGCGTGAATTGTTCTAGGGCAAGCGGTTATTAGCAGTGACTATACAGAACTCTCAGTTGCCTGTGAAACCATTTGACTGGTAGAGGCAGGTACACTCTACAGTCAGTAGTATGTAAGAGGCGAGGAACATATTCTCCAGTAATACACCTATGTCTCAGCAACACAACTGTAACCTGCTCAAAGAATATAGTCGGATCCATAGCCGAACTATACAGGCCTGTCCGATCGGCGATCGAAATACATCGCTACTGCGCAATGACGTCACTCAGTACCCATGCATACAGATGTTAACATTGTCTCTAATGGGAGAAAAACGACCAGAGCTTAATTTGTTCGGAAATAAGAAAAAACTGGCGTGATAGATAACCAAAACTCACTAGGAAATAAATGACAAGTATATTACCTTCACAAAAAACAAAACGGTAACTATTTATGTAGTGAAGTACAGTATTTATTTAAGCAATTATAAAGTTGGCCGCACAGCTGTTATTGATGTCTATAAACAAGACTGTTGTGTTGGTCCGTTAAATTTATTGTTTCCAGTTTTTATTTACGTGTATGTGCGGAAAATTTTAACCTTGTTGGAAATTGCGTCTGTTTTGCTAAAACATTTGATGTTGCAATATTAAACTTCAACGTAATAATAATAAACACCAATTTTTATAACAATATCAGTATTTCGTCGCACCATTTTACCGATTACACGAAGAAAATGAACTAGGCCTACTTATTTATTGGTTGTTCTCCATTTATTTGATTTGATACAATTTCATAATTTAATCTAGGACTCAGACAAAATGTTAAATGAAACCCTATATTGCACTTAGTTCTATTGCTGGTGATTCAAATTTTATAATTTCCCATCTTGGACTTGTAGGCCTATCATAATAAGAAGCGAAATATATTGAACCTACTTAGAAAAACTAAGTTCTAATATAAAATTAATAGGTTAAAATAACATTATATTGGACTACCTTACTGGCAGTAGGTTATTTTCATCTCATTATTTCTCTTTACATACTATCATGGTCAGCACGATGACTTAACAAAAAAGTAGGCCAATAAAAATAATTTGTTTCATGCAGACCTTTAGGCTTTCATTATGTTAGTATTCACAATATATTGATATTTACAAAATGCTCCAATTGTATTAGTAGTTGACTGTATGATTCATTTTGCATTCCTGTTATTTTACCAGCATAGGACCACTTCTATATCCTTTGACCTGCTTGGGATCAGCGGGGGACTCATATAAGTAAAAGTAATAATAATAACCTAAAGCAATGAATTAATCAGATACTCAACATAGATTCAGGACTTCATTAGACATATTAAAACTGTACAGTATTTTCAAAAATAAAAAAAAAGTTGCTCAAGCTACAGTTTTACTGCTATTTATACATAGGCCAAATAAGGCTGTCATTATTGTGCAACAATATAGGTGAACTACAGTTTTGTATGTAATTTTTTTTTTTAGAATAATAACCATTGAACCCTAAATAATATGTAATGACAACCATACTAGGTTTGTTGCTTAACTTTTATAAACTTGAGACTACATTGATGCTCCACATATTACGTTCATCAGTAGGCCTGATCCCATTGGGACAAATAGTGAAGTCAGCTAAGTTTTAGGTTCAGGAACTGAATATACAATTTTTGTTTGCTATGTTCTGATAAATTTGATCTTATGTACTTCAAATATTTCTATACCCACCCAACCTGTCAAGAAGTTAGTCTGTCAAGCAATGTGGGCTATTTTGGTAATGAAAGTTAATAATATATCAAAGAATGTGGTGAGGTGACTTGAACAAACAACTGACATTTAATGACACAGGGCATTTTCTCCACATTAACTATGATTCCATTGTTACTTACATCAGTTAAAATTAAAGATGATCTTTAACTAGAATTGGTAACCATCTAATTAACACTATATAAGGATTTTTTAATTACATGTTTTGCGTGTTAGTATAGAAAAATAGAAAATTTAACTCTTTAATAGATTTAATCCACACCTTAAGCAAATATTTTATAAGACGATACAATCCTTTAAACTTAATATCTTCCACAGAAATGTAAGGTGTATCAGTAAGTTATCATACATGTTCCAACCAAAACTACTTTGCTCTAGTAAGATGTTTCCTCAAAAATTTGGCAAAAATATTTTTATATTTCTCTTTCTTAATTTTCCTGTGATAGCCTTAAAATCTGTACATTTCATGTAAGCAGAAAGTGTACTGTATTCCATCAATTTACATCAAATACCCTCTTGATCCCAGATAGGCCTGCGTTTTTATAGTACGCTGGTAATCTGGGTTGTATTGTAGTTCCATGCACAGAAAGAATTTTGAGGTGTGCATTTTGAACATTATCATAAAACATTTTTAAAATTATGTTTACTAAAGGCCTTACAAGACTCCTAAATACTGGCTGACGTGTCTACAAAAAAAACTGAGCTACAGCCTACCTATTTTCACTGGTTATGAAATCTGTGATGGGGCCTATACTTAATTGTTTTAATACCAAAAGTACTTACTATAAAAAGGTATCCTCTGTAACACACATCAGACTCAACCCTTTTTGCTGATGACACTGTTCTTTTGTACACTCATAGTGCAAGCAGTCTGGGACCCGTACGTGAGAAGGGAAGTGGTAGAGATGGAGAAGGTGCAGAGAAGGGCTGCTAGGAGGGTAACAAATAAGTGGAGGACACAGGGTGAGAAAGGTGAGGATTTCAGACCATCAGTAATGGTGAGAGGACTGGGGTGGAGCACACTGCAGAAGAGGAGAGTGGAGCGGCTGGTAAGGATATTTAAGGTGGTGAGGGGGTTGGGTGGGTGTTCACAACAGGGTGACAAGATACAGAGAGGTATATTCAGGGGAAGGGGTGATCATGAGTGGAAGATACAGAGGGTGGGGAAGAGGACAGAGAGAGAAAAAAACACTAGGACGGTGAGAACGATAAAGGATTGTAATGAGTTAGTGGCTGAGAATTATAGGCGATAAATTGTAAATTTATTAACAGATTTAGGTGAGGGATGTGGTTAAGGTGACGGGAGCGAGGGAGTTTGGAAAGGTTGATGGGGTCGAAAAATTGAGAAGAGGTAAATTAAGCAAATCCTTGGGTTAAGGCCCAATTGCAAGAAGAAAATAAAATAAAAAAAACTCTATGTTGCAACAAGTGCAAGAAGACCTCAACACACTCAATGTGTACCTAAACTTATACAAGCTAATACTGAATTATGGCAAGACAAACTATGTTATATTCAGTCCTCCAAGATTTAAATATGATGAAACCTTTCAGTTCACAATAAACAATAGCCCCATTTTTAGAGTGAACAAAGTGAAATTCCTAGGTACGAACACTAACATGGAATGTTCATGTAGACAAAATTACTAACACAATTCTACCAACAGTAGGAGTGTTGGCAGGCTACATGGGATGTCAGTCTTGGTAAAAAAAATTATATTCACTATTCTCTTATAGTCATCTGCAATATTTGAGTCCCATGTGGGGCTCAGCTAATAAACATGCAGTGTACTCTTTACAGATTATTCAGAACCGAGCCATTAAAAGAGTATTTAATTTCTCTTCTTCCATCAGTACTAACTAGTCAGTTAAGTGATTCTAATAAGAAGTATGTATGTACCAGCTCACATATGTGCAAATAACAGCAGTTTAACTGGGAACAGCATACATGATCACACCACCAGACATGCAGGAAACAAACTGCTTTCTTCAATAAACACTGAATACGGATGAAAATCCTGTAGTTTTAGGGTTTCGCAACAATTCAACTGCCTTTCCCTTACCATCAAAGCTGCCGCTAACCGCTGTTATTTTTAAGAAATTTTGAAGCAAGACCTATTAAAGAAACTAGACATGGGATACTATACTACATTATTTATCTCTGTCGTTGGCTAGAGACTAATATTTATTACTATCTGCACTTGTATTCATAGCACTGGAAAACTAGAACATGTGATGTATTTAAAAATAATTTGCCCGTGAAGATAAGTTGACTTCTATCAGCCTGAGTATTTCAGTTTGGTATTATGTAATATGTTAACATTGCACTTAGCCATTAATACCTCCAAACAATATTTTCTAGATATATTGTTATATTTCCGTAAGTAGTAATGTAACTCATATAGGATATAGTTTGACGATAATTAGTGTTTATACAGCCTAATATTTATCACAGTCAGTTCTTACTTGTGATTGTGATATGTTCTTTTGTGTAATTGTTAGAATGTAATACGTTTTGGATAAAGTGTCTTGGTTTTATTTTTGTGTAACTTAACTGTAATGCATGTGCAATATTTTCCATATTGTAAAATCATACTCTTCTCTTTCCTCAGTACTTTTGTTTTTCAATTTTCTCGTGAGATATTCCACATTTTTGTATTGATGTGTATAGTTATATTTCTGTACATGTAGGTGTGCAGATGTGCAGACATGGGCAAGATTATCGTACCCTGAAGTAATCTTACCACCAAAATTTTATTGTTAATTGTAATAGGCCCTCACTTAGAACTTTGCTCAAAGGGGCTGAACTTTTTACGTACGTAACATATTGTTTGTAATTTGATAATTTTTGTAATTAAATAAATAAATAAAAATGAAACTAAATTACAGCATTATGGGCAGGGGCATCATTTGGGGCCTTAGAAGGGGGGGGGGCAAATGCCCGCCCCTGGATTTAGAACTTTGTGTGTTTTAATATATTTTATATTTTCTGTATTTTTAAATTTAAATAATGCTAACTTAAGCACATAAAACTGAAGCTTTATTATTAAAATATCTAATTTATGCATGCTTAATTAATAAAAAAGATGCAACAAGGTCACTGTCGCTGCAAAACATAATCTTGCCCCCCCCCCCCAGAAAAACCTGAAATGACGCCCCCGATTATGGCTTTAGTTAAGAAGAGTACTGGAAAGACTGGTCAGGATGTATAAGAGGGTGAATGGTGACGGAGAGGCTGGGGTAAATTATGCTACTTGTTAGAGTATAGAGGAAGATGGAATGGTAGTGAGAAGATTCCGATATTGAAGAGCATAACACAGCAGGGTACCATAGGCATTCTGTGCTTATGAGGCTGACCAGGAAGTGACGTGGAATTAGCTGTCATAGAAGTAGGTATCAGTGAAGGGATTGGAAAGTTTACGAGGTGTTTGTGGAAGAGTTTATAGCTTGCCACTAGGCGGTTGTCCAATTGCTAGTAAAATAGTTATTATTATTGTTGTCAACAGCTGAATATTGGCGAGTTGAATTCAAGTTTGTTTTAAAATGCTGCACAAAATGTAGAAGTTAGGCAAGTCACTAATATTATATCTGCATCATAGTGCAAGATAACCATAAAGATTAAAAATCCATTGATTTTGTTGTAAAATTTTTCCTGAACATGTGCATGCTTGACAATGTAAACATTGTTAGGACATCGGCTTAGAATATCCATTTAAACCGACGTTGCAACCACATTTGAATTGTAGTTACCGGACATAAATGTTAAGAAAAATTATTAAACACATTGTAACAGCCTGGTTTGGCAAACGCTTGCATAACACTTACCTTTATTTATGTCCAAGCTACACTGTGCAAATTGTAGGTTTGGCCAGAACGTTACTTTTAAAATATTGACCAAATAATAGAACCTAAAACATTTCAGTTTTTCAATAAAATATTGACTTTCGTAATATATAAACTGTTTTGCAATGAGTTGCTACCTATAAACATAAAAAAAAATCACTTAACCCCTCACTCCATAAACATTATTTACGTGGAAAGCAAACAGCTAATTCGCAGAATACGTTTCGTGGATGAGCATGGAAGAATTTTCGAAGACCATATTTTGCAAATTGTTGTACATTTCGTTGTGCTAAACAACATACTAACTTCATTATTTAGCTTTTCTGCGAGTACAGCAGAACGAGCCGAAGTAGTCTTGCTTGCACTGATAGGCACATATTTAACCCCCAATAAAAGTTATTTCATATGTAAATGACCGGTTGTTACTATTATGATCACATGAAGTATCTATTAAAGTTTATTTCCAGAGTGATCCGATCAGCTTGCACCTCATAGTTTCTTTAAAAATCGCCGTTGACGTGAAAAGAAGCACGGATTTGTATACATTTAAATGGCCATTCCGAGCTATCTGGGTACGGAGTGACGTCACAAGATTAGAGTGAGAAAGAGATAAAATGCGCACGGGCACACCATTACTAGGGACCCTGGTTTTTCGCGAAAAGAATTTTGCCCCACTTTGTTTCAGTGCCTTACGTACACATCTACAACTCTGCTTCATGATTATTAGCAGCGTGTCTATGTGAAGAGCCGTATATCATTTGTCTGAGCCAATTACAATAAAGTCTTTGCAACACCTCACGGCTGTAATTTGTCGGTAGAATCCCAAGTCTCGTGAGAGTCAAAATATCCAATCACTGACCACGAAGCAGAACTGCAGATGCGCACGTAAGTCACCGAAACAAAGTGAGGTAAAATTCTTTTCGCGATAAACAGGGGTCCCTAACCATTATACGTACAGTGTGTTTCGATTCAACACAGAACTGGCAAGTGGGCTGCCTACCCACCCGCAACCGGCTTGAATTCTGCTCGCGGCGCGCTAGCGACGGAGCTACGTTCGATTTCACTGGTTGC
>PNEQ01046267.1:0-24031 GCA_003012365.1 Medauroidea extradentata
AGACAAGTATGGTATTCAACAACTGTTGACCATGCCATACTGCAGTGAAATGAATGGGTTCATTGAAAGAGAAAATAGAACAGTTGTTGAAGCTGCAAGATCAATGATGCATTCTCATGGAAACATTCCTCAGTCCTTGTGGGCTGAACTAACCAACACTGCTGTATACATTCTCAATAGATCAGCAAACTCAGGTACTAAAGACAAAACACCATTTGAGATGTGGTTCAACAAAAAACCTAGCATCAAACACTTAAGAATAATTGGAAGCGAGTGTTTCGTTCATACTCCTAAACAAAGGAGAAGAAAAATGCATAAGAAATCTGTCAAAGGTATTTTGGTTGGATATGATTTTGGTGGTTACAAAATTTGGAATCCAGAAACATCAACATTAATTTGATCTCGTGATATTGTTTTTAAAGAAACTCTTTTAATTCCAAGTACCGAGATTTCTATCAAAGAATCAGAAAATAAAATTGAAAAAACTGTAAGTTCATTACCAAATTTTTAAATAAAAGAAGATTCAGACAAATCGAGCAAGAACATAGAAGATACTGGACCTTATTCAGAAGATATACAACAGAATGAAGAACCTCAAAACAAAATGATTTTACGAAACAGGGAGAGCATTCATCCACCTATACGTTACAGCGAATATTTGTATGATGTTATGACAAATGAACTAGAAACCCCAGAAACATTCAAAGAAGCCATAGATTTGTACAGATTCACATGAATGGGAAAAGGCAATGAAGAATGAAATAAGAGCACTTGAAGAAAACGAAACTTGGTCTCTTATAGAGTTACCAAAAGGTCAAAATGCATTACCTTGTAGATGGTGTAATATATGTTCTATGTAGGTTTCGTTTGTGTAGGTGGATATGGTTGTGAAGTCTTTCAATAATGAGTGATGATTTTGTTATTCTGGGCTCCAGGTAGCATAAGGACTTAACGTTCAATAAACAACCATAGAATAAAGACTGCATGAGACAACAATTGAATTTCCACAAACAAACATATTGGAAGTTATTGTCTATTGTGTGCGAGGATGGTAACGTAAAATAAGAATAAAAACTGAAATAATTTTCTTGTGTACCCTAGGAGAATGTATAGATAACCATAATAAAATTAAAGAACAAATGCAATAGTTAGCTACTCTGCCCGCAAACTACAGAGAGAAACCCGCTGCAGAGCCAGTCTTCAACACAGTCCATAATTAAAGATTTCAAGTATTATCCAGCAACACGAACAAGGACCTTGGTTGGCGGGCCTTGCACACGGGAATAATTAGTCACCCTACCAGTGGTATCTTGGTAGAATGGATGGACAGGCCTCTGAAGACTATTAGTGATGTTGTACATCCACCCAGGCGACCTGTCTGACGGTCTTCAATTTCACGATCAGCCTCATATCGACGTTGTGGCTTTCGTCTTTCTGCAGCGATTCACCAGACATGTTCACCATTTTTTTGTGTTTTTTTTTTCCAACTATTTTTGACCTTACTCTGCCCTTCTCTATGCACATCGACATTGCACAAAACATTCATTCTCCCAGCGATGTATGCAGTTACAATAAATTACACTATTTATCCTAAACGAACAGAACATAATAACATGTTAAATATACACAACACTAACGAAAATTGCAATATTAACATAACAAAAACATAACAAATACCATAAAGTTTTTAAATGCAGTGAACCCTCGATAACTCAGACCTCGATGTCCTGGACTTCAGATAACTCGGACAGAATTTTTAAAAATAATTTAATAGTTTTTATTTAATTATTTCTTGGTTAAAGACATAAAAAATCGTTTCTGCTAGATTTAAATTCATCACATTATATTTCAGAACAGTATTAAACTTTATAACGTAGTCGTCCATCGCTACTTAGCCTTTAATAATCCCACAGTAAATATCTGGCAAGTTCCGTGTGGTAAAATGTTGCTAGCGAGGCACGCGACGCGCGAGTAAAGATGCAACGCAGCAGGCCGACCTCTCACTTCTTTATCTTTCCTCCCTCTTCTCCAAGCGAGCCAGGCACGCACGTGTGTCATAAACAAACATTTCAGCATGGTACTTGTGAAATGATGGTAACTATGGGTTACAATGGCATATAAACGGAAAATAATTTTGTTCTGGTATGTGCAATGAATTCACGGGTGCAAAACAAATTGTTCCGAACTTTAAAGAAAAATTAAAAATTATTGTTTCGCATTGCGATGTAGAAAAATTGGTGCGAGGGTTTTACGCCCCTTTAACAACAATGTTTTCAAGAGTTGATGTGGGTGGTGAAAGAATAACACAACATCCATGCCCAAGCCGGACACAATGAGTCACGCTCGCTGGTTGATAACGTAACGGCGTCTGGAGAGTTGTAACGTTTTAAGCGTGAATCAGATTTGTTTATAAACTACTTCACGGGAAATAATAGAGTACATGTAATGGACCGTAAAATGTAAACATCTTATGCGGGATAATTTTAAACGATTTTCATTGAGTGATGCACGTGAATGGATTAACACAATTTTGTAGTCTTAATTTTTCCATGTTTACTATACACCGACAAAATCTTTCTCTTTAGTTTAGAAGAAATGGTCACGTTATGAACGAGTAAATATAGAAAAAAATGTAAATTTGTTATCTTCTACACAAAAAAAAAAAAGTAGAAGGTAATTTTTTTTTTTTGAAAACCCATATAATAGCTGCACCCCATTTTTGGGGCCTAAAATTTGGTCAAAAATAAGCGGCGATTACGCGAGTAAATTCGGTAACTCTGTAGAACATGATTAAAATTTTATAGCAGTATAATATGACAATTTGTGTAAGAATAAAGCTGTAAATTATGTGTTCTATGATGCAATTTACATACATATAATTAAATTTTAAAATTAGTAGTGTTAAAATGTGTTCACATGTTTACAGTGACCCTGAAGGATTGTTAATTACAGTATCGTTTTTATTCGTGTATACGAAGAAAATTATTTTTGTACCTTTGTAATATTGTAGGAGGGTAGGGCCTACAGTAACTATCAGGCTAGCAGCTGGCTGCTGCCCCTACGCTGTGACATACGGACATAAGGTATTTTTCAATGTAAACATCTTGTGTGAGATGCGTGTGGTCACGTGCGGTGATTGTATTGCATGAGACTGTACCGGTTGACCTTGACAACTTCCGCTCGCAACCTCCCTAGCTTATCTCTAACGATCATTTCTTATCTCTCTCACATGTGCATGCACATTGGCTGTCGCCAGCCAGACGAAAACTTTTATGTGATAGGAGGGTGCCTTGGTGCCAGCTTCTAGCACAGAGATAAAAAAAGGATCAGCCAGAAGTAGCAGCATAAAAAAATAAATAAAGATCTGACTGCCCACATTGTTTGACATTCTTTCATAGTCCTCCACGTTAGCGTTAATTTTCCCACTGCATGGCAGCCCCCATAACTTGATACGATAGTTACGTACAAAACAGTATTTATTGAAGCCTCTTTTGCTTGTAGAAATGTAGAAATGGTAGCGTACTAATTTTTTTGTGTTTCTTGTAATTAATGGCTGATTACCCCACCTCCCTGGACACCCCTCGATAACACGGACAAATCGTAACTCTGACAGCTTCTTCCCCCTTTTAGTCCAAGTTATCGAGGGTTCACTGTACTGACAAATCTGGAAAGGTTAAAATAATATATTACAATGGGTCTACAAAATCAAACAAAACCCTTATGGATCCATCGGAAGATTTAAAGCTTGTTTGGTTATAAAAGGTTTCTCTCAAGAAAAAGGAATTAATTACGATGAAACTTTCAGTCAGGTTGCAAAATTGAGCACAATAAGAACAATTTTGAGTGTTGCAGCTTGCAAGAAGATGCATTTAGGCCAATTTGATATCTCCACAGCCTTCCTATATGGAAAATTAGATGATAAAGATGAACTTTATATGAAACCACCTGAAGACTTCAGAGATGGAAGCAACGAAGTTTGTAAACTTAAAAGAAGTCTGTATGGCCTCAAACAAGCTCCTTGATGTTGGTACAAATGTTTAGTTGATTTCTTAGTAAAACTTGGTTTTGAACAAAGCAAAGCATATCCATGTCTATTCGTAAACACTGAAGGAAGTGACAAAATTATAATAGTTTTGTATGTTGATGATGGTCTCGTCACATCAACGAATAAGATATTCCTAGGTAAATTCTTTGAAGAATTGACATCAAAATTTAAGGTTACTGTCAAAAATATTGGTTACTTTATTGGTCCGGAAATTCATCAGGAAGAAGATGGTACAATTAGAATAGATCAGAAGAATTACACTAGAAGAATTCTTGAGAAGTTTGGAATGAGCAATTGTAAAGCATCACGTACACCAGTTGTAAGTCCACCTGAGGAAGAATCACAGTCGAGAAAAGATATTCATGAGTATCCATATCGCCAAGCTGTTGGAACTCTCATGTATTTAATGGTGTCTACAAGATCAGACATAGCATATGCAGTGGGAGTTGTATCACAATCCTTGGAAAATCAATCTACTGAAGATATCGTAAAGGTAAAAAGAATTTTTCGTTATCTTAAAGGAACTGAAGATCTTGGCATTGTATATAAACCAAGTGATCATGGTATTTTAGAAGGATTTAGTGATGCCGATCTAGGCGGTGACATTCAAACAGGAAGATCAACTACTGGAACTGTTTGCAAGTTTGCTGGAGGTCCTATTTCATGGACAAGTCAACGACAAACAAGTGTAGCTATCTCTACAACCGAAGCCAAACTAGTTGCAGCAAGTGAAGCCGCCCGTGAAATAGTGTGGCTCAAGCGACTATTAGATGAAGTCATCATTCTACGAGATATTCCGACACTATTTGTGGATAATGAAGCAGCCATCAAGATAGCTAAAAACCCAGAATTTCACAGACGTACAAAACATATCAGAATTAGACGTATTTTTATAAGAAAAGTTGTTCAGGAAGAAATTCTCAATATAAGATCAATTTCAACAGACAAACAACTTGCTGATGCATTGACAAAACCTGTTCATAAATCAAAACTAAAGTTTTTCGTAGATCTTATTGGTTTACAATTTAAAAGGAAAAACAATATATTGAATGCGGGAGAGTTTTAAGGTTTATAAACAAATATGATCATTGAAATATATTTTTCTATGACACTTTTAATGATATTGTTCTTTGCAAGTAGAAACTTAGAAAGGACAGTCTTATTATTTTGATCTATGTGTGTATTAATAAAATAGAAGAAAGAAGGTTCTTTTTGATTTAAATAAAAAGGAAGTTGTAAGTTCGTATATATATATATATATATATATATATATATATATATATATATATATATATATATATATATATATATTATCTTTATTACATTAATTTAATCAAAGAACAACAAAATCCTTACTAAGTTTGGTGTAAATCTTGCAGACAGTACAAATGTTAGTATAGAAAAAACACACACTGATACAAACAGGAATGTGATCTAATAAGCCAATTTTTTCTTTAAAAGTAGGCTTGCAAATGAGGTACCACCTGTGACGGAGAAGTTTCGTAACATGAATTTGGGTAGGAAAACAGAAGAACCCGGAGAAAAGCTTTCGGCAACGTCTTTTATGTGTTCTACACCCAAATTATACAAGATGATTCTAAATTTGGTAGCATGTATCTGGGTGGTTAAAAGATGTCTATACAGCCACCGACTCGTGGAGTTCACTAAAAATCACACAACCAAGTATAAAAAAGAATACTGCTCACTCTTATGTGTAAATCAATACTGTTCATGTCAGTAAGAAACTTATAAGTGTCGGATCGCTCACCTTTCAACATGTCAATTTGGGTTCGATCCTCGCCGGTTGATCTCAGGATCTCCGCATGTGGGAAACCTTCCAGATGATGTTACTGGTTGGCTGGCTTTATAAGGAAACTCCCGCTTTCCCCAACCCATCATTCCGGCGTTACTTCATTATAGAAAGGTACAATGTTAGGTAACCTGAACATTTTATAGAATGTAAAAGACCGAAAAAAGATTAATGTACAATAAATTTTTTTTGTAGTAAAGATAAAAAGACTGCAGATATGTTACTAAGTAAACATGTAATGAAAACTTGTAATGAAAAGTGCCAGGTGATGATAGGCCTATTACATAATAATGTTGATGAACACAAGGACTTAACTGCTAACTAGTCCTTAAAAAAAAATATAAATAAAATTCAGGCAGCCTAAAGGTGAGAACACTTTTTCACAGGGTCTAAAAAAAGGTGCTATAAAAGCGACTGTTTGCTCTGCAGATATTTAGGCTAAATGAAGTCCGATATCACCTTCTTGAGAAAATGGAATCTTGGACGTCGAAAATCTCGAAGTTCTGCATGTCTCCTCCAATGTTGTAGCCTCAGGAACAGTAAAATCAATCTTTGGTCTTCACAATTTATGACTTGTACCAAATAGAATTTTTATATCAATAACTTTGAACAAAAATAGTATATTCAATAGTGTTTTCATTTTCAAGGAAAAACAAAATTCTGGTACTTCAATCCAATTTTTTTTATTAAAACAATATCGCTGATCTTTTAGTTACATCAACATTAGCATAGAGTGTATGCTGCCATAGAGAAGTATAATACTGATCTGGCCAACATTAATTAAGTCATAGAACAATGAATGTATTATAAATACATATTGAATCTTGAATCAGTACACGTTACAAACTTAATAATATAAAAAGAAAATATTCTAACAATTTCATGCAGATTTAAATTATAAGTTAACTCTGTGGCAAGTCACCCAAAAAATGTAAAACAATGGTTTTTAAGAAGAATTTCAGCAACGTCAATATAATTCATTTGCAATAAAGAGGACGAGCTTGATTACATGATATTCCTTTCAATTATGTGGGAAATCCGAATACAGAGGCAAGCTCCCCTAAGATGTAAACAAATAATGGTTTTTAAAATTTCAGAAATGTCAGTATATTATTAATTTGCAATAAAGAGGATGCGCTTCATTACATGCTTCACCATTCTATTATGTTTGAAATCCATTAGGGGAACAGAAATAACATTATAAACATGAAATATTGCTATAAGTAAGCATGTTTGAAAATTGGGTACTTTCACGACACAACAGGAAAGCATTAAAATGTAGTACGCACTTTTAATACATGCCGTTTTATTATCAAACATGCAAAAATTTATGTAATACTGTACTTTAAAACTAATTTGTTTGGTTATAAACTAAAGAAGTATTTTGGACATACACCATTGCAGCAAATGGTGTGTTACAGAAAACCAGAGAACACACACAATCAGACAAGTAAACAAAGAACCTTGTCTGTCTGTTTGTGTGTATTATATGGTATTCTGTGACACACCATTTGCTGCAATAGCGTATGTCCAACATATTTCTTTAGTTTGTAACTTGCTCCCATTGCAAGAATCGTTCAAAAATAACATAATTTGTTTGGTGTGTAGTGGGAAACAGCGAAGGTAAGGTCATTTAAAATTGGTGAAGACTCCAAAACATGAATGTGGGCACACACAACAAAAATTTCAGAATTTGTAATGAGTATTTTTTAGCTGTTAAGATATTTTGAGTACTGTGTCATACCCAGTCCAAGTAAGTATGACTATTATTCGTTAATAAATAGTTTGTTAGTATGTTGCAGTTGTATTAGTATTCCGTTTTTCTTGGTTTATATGGTGACATTAGTGGATATGGCGTAATGCCTGGAAAGGACGGAGGAAATGGGAGTAGCCCAAGAAAAACCAGCATCATCCAGGCACGATTCCCACATGTGGAGTGCCACTATATGGTGGTGTGTACAGCAAGCAAATCTTAGCACAAAAGCACAAATTACTTGTACGAGATAAATTATTTACTTCCACAGCGCTAAAGTTAACGTATTTAAACATAATGCTGGAATCAAAATTATACGACAGATGCGAATAAAATAACTTGTCAGTTAATCAATGTAGAATCTTTTGCACTGGTCACAAAAGCCTTATTCTTATTAGGCCTAACTGTCTCACACTTAGTGTCACATTTGTCGTGCTGTTGTGATTCCAGCAAAATACTGCGTGGATGTGAAGACGCCCAGTAATTATGTGTATGCACACACCAGGACATCTACATCTATGCTATGCTTCCACTTTCTCCACCGAGACTGTGAGTCAGCAAGGGTGATGCACAGGCCTAGGTCAACAGCCACTATAATATCATGGCAATGTTGCGCTCCACCAGTCCTAATTGACTGGCATATGTAATCTACTACTGGTTCATGCGCTTGGGCTTTGCACATTCAACATTGTCGTGCAGACTAGCGGCAGAGAATCATAACTGTGACCTTGATGTCTGTCCTTAAGGGGGGCAGGTAATAGCCCAGTACCCAACCCACTTATTTCAGCTTGGGGAAGTGATGTAGAGCAAAATATTAAAAATTGTAACTTGGTGATTGATGAGAGGCCTGAGGTAAGCTGTCATAGAAATTGTGAGCATTTTACTCAGTTAGGCTGGGAATTGTTAAGTGAGGAATGAGAAGTGTTGGGTAGAGACAAGGAGATTGGTTGCCTTATAATTTTGGGAACTATTAGGGGTGAGAAAGATATACTCCCAATTTGGATTGACTTAGGAAGTGAAGTTACTGTTACGTCCGAGCAGTGGAGCTGTATAATAACAAAGTTACTAAGTTGAGTTTGTCATTGATGGCAGTGGCTAATATTACTATTGTGGGGACAACAAGAGTGAAGAACAACAGTGTTTAAAGGCAGGTAATGGTTGAGGTTTTACTTGGAGAAAGGGTTTTGTTTATCATTTTTCTCGTAGTAAGAGACTGAATATTGGTGCTGTGCTAGGTTCTGATTGGCTGGAATAAAAAAAAATCTATTATTAATTATGAAAGTAAAACTCTACATTTACTGGTGGGTGAGTTACAAGTACAAATTTATGAGGGAAAACTGTAACATCCTTTAAAGTTGAGGGTAGTTATGGTCAAAATGAGGAAGACCAGATATTTTATAGTTTGCAAATGCTAGTTGTTGGCGATCAAGACATAAATTCTACTACCAGTGCAGAAAGTGTCCCGAGTTTAATAAGATTTTAACTAGCAGGGAAATAACACCAGGTATGGCTGACGAAATTATCGAGATTCTGAGAATTGAAGATACAGTTTTTTTCAGAGTTTCCAGGGCTTAACTGTAGGTATATTTGTGAATTACGACTTAAGTAACATGAACCATTTGCTTTAAAATCACGTCCCATACCATATTAGGTAAGACCAGCATTCTGCAAGCAAATCACCAGAATGTTATAGGTAGATAGTGAAACAATGTAAGTCAGAGTATACAAATCCTTTATTTGTGGCCAAAAATAAGGATGGGAGCGTGCAAATTTGTATTAATGCTAGAAAATTAAATACTATTTTGGTACCAGACAGGAAAGCTCCAAGCTCCCATGGATGAATTAGTACAGAAATGCTACGATTTACGTCAACATTTGACTGCCTCAAAAGAGTTTGATCAGCACTGTGAGCAAATTCAGACAGTTCTACAAAAGTTACTGTAAGGAGGTTTAGCAGTGAATTTGGAAACATCAGAGTTTCTCACAGGTGTGATAAGTTTTCTAGATAATGTCTCAGCAAAAGACATTAAAATTGCCCAAGAAAAGGTAAGATCCATTTTAGAGTATCCAGTTCCTACAAACAGAAAGCAATTGTAAAGGCTAATTGGGTTTTTTTAATTTTTTCTGTAAGTATTTTAAAAATTCCAGTGAAATTTGTACTCCATTATGGGAGTTAACACAGAAAAGGAAAAGTTTGTTATGGGGCACACCCTAACAGAATGCTTAGAACACACTAAAGGGCAAACTTGCTGCTAAAGTCACACTGCATCATCCAAAATTAGAGGAGAAATTTTTAATTTCTTGCGACGCTTCAGAAAGTGCATTAGGTGCAGTTGCATTTCAGTTGGAAAATGTTGAGAAAAACCCCACATTTTTTGCAAGTAGAGCATTTAGTGGCTGTGAAATGAAGTGTACTGTTACTAAAAAGGAACCATTAAGCATTGTGTTTGCAGTGTCTAAATTTAGTACCTATATTTACAGTAGAGTTACTGAGTACAGACTGATTATAAGGCACTAAGCCACTTACAAGCTTGGAAGTTATTGCATGGTAGAATAACAAGGTTGATATTAACTTTGCAAGAGTAAATTTTGAAAATAATTTACATGCCTGGGAAAAATCAATTTCTAGTAGATGCTCTGTCACAATGTTATGATATAAATGAGAGGAGTACAGAAAGAAAATTTTTTGTTAGGGGCATGGAAGACGTGTCGTATGAGAATAATGTTGAAAAACTTGCAGAGTGAATAAGGAAGGATGAGAAACTCAGAAATGTAATTCTTGAATTTAGCTCCAGTAACTGTAAACAAGTTATTTCAGATATGTTTCTGTTGCATCAAGAGATATTGTTTAAGAGAAAAATGTTAAATGAGGATCAATGGAGTGTATGTATACCTGACGTTTGGCAAATGATGTGTGTGGAGAGATGCATATTGAGTGTGGACATTTTTGTGTTAATAAAACTGTGAAGTTTCTGCATAAGAATTGTTTTGTAAACAATGTGTATAAGAGTTGTGCTCAAACAAATGTTTCTGATTGTAAGATAAAGGGTACACTGCTGCATATAATGGCTAAAGAACCACTTGAAATTGTAACAGTAGATTTGTTTGGACCCTTACCAAGGCAATAAAGATTCATACTTGTTTGTTGTTGAAATTTTTTCTAAATTTGTTAACTTGTATCCCCTAAGACAGGCTTCAGTAGAAACAGTAACAAATAAAATTGCCCACAACTATGTAAAAGAAGTAGGTTTACCAAAGAAAGTAATTTCTAATAATGGAACACAATTTTGGAGTAAAATGTGGAAGACTGTGCTAGAGAAAGTAATGGGTATTCAGGTTGGATACACATCAGTGTATTACCCTTCTGCTAACCAAACCTAGAGAGTAATGAGGTAGTTGGGTATATCTTTCAGTGTGTTGTGTCACGAAAAACACAATTATTGGGTTAACAAGGTTACTATCCTTGAACAATAGTTAAACCATGTCCATAATTAAAGTACTGGATTTACATGTTTAGAGTTGATGGGTAATAATGGAAGTGATACACAACTTAAATAAGTCATTGTTTTTCCACCACAGAAACCTGGAGAATAACGTAAAACTCGAAATGGCAGGTAAAAGACTAGTAATGAAAGCTGCAAAACATAAAGCAAAGTATGATGGTAAAGGTAAAGTAACTGTAAGTGTTGATACAAAACAAAGCAATGTCATCTGCTGGCTAAAAAACTATTTTACAAAATCTTTCTATTGTATAAATGGGCCTTACATTGTTGAAGATGTTGTAGGACACTATGTGTATAAAGTCAACAACACTAATTACGTACTACATTTCAATGCTCAAACCATGGGTTTAATGCAACTGTAAATTAGCAAAGTAAATCAGAGTGTTAGGTGTAAAAATGTATGCCCAATGTATCTATGCAAAAGTTTTAATACAACAGTGATATTCAAAATGCTTAAGTGAAAATCGGGATGTAAGTATCGGAAGTGATATTCATCCAAAATATTGGAGATTATTTTGACAGATGTTAATAAGCATGTAACGAGAAAAACATAATTGATTTAAAGGATAAATGAACACTGAAATATTCTATCATATGCCTACTTTATGCAACATAATATTTCCCATGAGTACTAATACTAAGATGTTAATGTAATATAAAAATTTAAAACTTTTAAGCTATTGTTGTTTTTTCTGAAAAAATGGGAAATGGCTGTATAATTATACAGGATGTTACAAAAAAGTACAGCCAAACTTTCAGGAAACATTACACACACACACAGAAAGAAAATATGTGACATGGACATATGTCCGGAAACGCTTAATTACCATGGTAGAGCTCAATTCCTTACATCTCGTTAAATGCCAACACAAGCAATGCAGTCCAGATTATCTTCCGTCAAGTGGCCCACCTGGCGGTGAACCTAGGAAGTAAAGAACCAATTCATTGAGTATTTGGGACATTTTCTGTACAAAGTGTTATTTACAATGACATTCAACGAGATGTAAGGAATTAAGCTCTGAGCGTTTCTGGATGTATGTCCATATCACATATTTTCTTCCCTTGGGTATGTGGAATGTTTCCTGAAAGTTTGGCCGTACCTTTTTGCAACATCCTTTAGATAACTGCATTTCGTTACTTGTAATTTAAATGTAATGAAGAATACTGAAGGTTGACATGGTTCAAGTTATACATATAAGTATCCCTAGTATTGTTTGGTGTTTACATTGCGGACCTGCCTCCTCTGTTGTGTGGGTAATAGTTTTTTTCAGGTTAGTACTGTAGGTAAGCTTGGCTAATGTATTAGGGAGAGTGAGGCTCTTACTCAGAATGGAGGTGGGCAGCGCTCCCAGAGAGAGTGGACTCCCTTTGTAAATCCTAAGTCCACCTTGTATCTTGAACAGAAAAAGGGTCTCTAAATTGTGGATATGCTTTCCTTGAGATCCACTCACCTTAAAACAGCTGGTGAAGTAATCGTTGCTTTCATGCTGATACTGGGGTAGCCTTCTGTAGGCATCTGTTGGTCTTCTTGAATCAGGGTCGTAATGCGTCCATAAAGAAGTGGTGTATGTTGTGGAGATTTGATTGGGCTTATTAGTGTCACCCGACTACGCTGAATCTCTCTTAATATTTTGCTAAAGTGTACCCTCGTCTGTGTTCGCGCTTGGAACTCCACAAGTTGCTGGTATTGCTTGTGGAGTTCAGGCAGAATTGGTTCTGTTACTCAGAGATAAGCCCCGGTGGAAAAGATTCGGGTTTCTGAATCAGTTGGCGACATGCAAAGACGGCCTGCTGCCTTTTGTGTTCTGGATTCTTTATCTCTTCATCCATAATGTGAATTACTAGCTCTGGAAGCTCGAACATTTGAAAAGAAAACACACTAGCTGAAGTAAACTAATTTATATTGAGAAATTTTATATGTTTTGTACAAACTCTAGTCATTTACAAATTTACACGATTTCCTTCACAAGCAATGATTATTTACAAGACTTCACTGGTTATCTCCAGGGTGGCCACCAACCTTGGAAAAACCTGGAAAAAGTTTGAAATTGGATAGAGATCAGAAAAATTTTGGGAAAAAGTCTGGAATTTTACCAGTCTGCAGGGGAAAATGTAATCTTTGTTAGTGTGCATAACATATGGGGAATGACTCACATTTACGAGAAAATGAGACATTTTTATAATATTCAGCCATTCATTTAATGATATTGCAAGTGTTTTACGATCACACAAGAAATTAAAAACATTTTATGGTTGTGTAGACTTTTGTTTCCTAGTTATTAATAGTGAAATATGTTTTACGCAGTTATACCACCAGAAACACATTTTCAACAGTATTTCTCTCAATGAATATATGGTAATACTCGTAAAACAAGTTTTTGGTTTTAATTCAGCAGTTGGTTGCAATGATCATTCTGTAGGAACCAATGACAACATTCTATGCCTGTTAAGTTACTGTTTTGTTATTGGTGTGTCACACAGTTGTAAGCCAACCAGCATTATTCTTTTTTGAATCGTTAAAAGATAGCAATGTGCGTCACTGTTTATAGAGGAATGCAAAATTTAAAAAGTTTTGTCTTGCAGTTTTTTGGATTGCGAACATTTGTGTAGTATGGTACGTAGTGAGATTAGCATCATGTCGACAAGATATTCATGTCGTTATGAAGCAGAGTTTCAGTTGTACACTGAGGACCCGAAAGACAAAGGCAGTGCAAAGTGCAAGAACTGCGCAAAAATTTTTAAGTTGTATACTATGGGCAGAGGTGCCTTTTTAAGCCATGTCAAATCAAAATTTGTCTACTCAAACCAGGAATACGCAAGTTACTTGATTCTTTTCTGCTCATTCAAATATTTTTTGTTGTTGTTTGTTATTGCTTAAGATATGTAAAACTAATGTACCAATACAGCCATCTGGTAATTTCTGTGGCCACTATTTTCAAGAGTGATGTAAGAGTATAATTAACTAAGTAAACAAATGCAATTATTATTTTAACATGCTTTAAAATGAAATTTAGTATTGAATCCCGACTGAGTACTGTACTAGTAATCTAAGGGATCTGGAGGCAAAAAAAGACGACGATCAGTGATACTTGAAAACAGACAGCCCTCAATGACGAAGAAATAAAGAACCATAAATAATTAGTGTGTGAAAAAACTTGAGGTTTTAATGTGTGTGCTTTTTATTTAAATTATATTTTTAAATCATGAATACTTCAAAATAATTAAAATGTTTTAAGTAATTTTCTTCATTAATTGGTGTTACTATACCCGCTTCTCATGCAGGCACTGTGAATACAGGCTGTTAATCTTGGCCAAGCGAGGCTCTTACCAAGGCACAATTCCACTCTACACACCCACCCATGAGAGAGTGCACAACACTATCACAAATACAACAACACAGGTATACTAAATAGCTACAAAGAAAGCTAATCCAGATTCTTTACAAAATTGAACAGTGATAAAATTGGGCACGACCCAAATTTACAATATCGTTAAGCTGCAAAAAACGAGAAAAGTTAAATTCGTCACAAGACACATTATAATGTAAATGAGCGACTCACACGCGCTCCATAATTAATAAATCTGCCACAGGGACACATGCCCTGGCTGTGCTAAGCCCGCTTTCGCGACAACACAACCCTGACAAACAGTAACGCAAATAATAAACTAATCAAAGCAAACCGAACAAACACAGAAACCATAAGTGGAAAACACAAGTATAAAATAATAAACTTACCAAAGAAATGTCCAGGGAGTATTCCAGCGTTCGCGAGCCAACACAACTGCCCACGAGCGAGCCCGGGAGAAGACTGACTGGCCGATACACACGCTCCGGCAAACCCAGTCGGCGCGGAGGGGAAAAGTAGAGGGGGGACGGAGGGTGAACACGAGCAAGGCAGACAACTACCGAGCGTACACGAAGTCATCCAGGCGGGGCGATTAAACAATCATATTGACGAGGCACTCAAGTTCATGTCCCGGCAACCTCACAGAAAATCCTTTATATGCATAGTGAAACACTGAAGTTGTTCTTCACATGCACCAGACTTGGGAGTTACCAACTTCCCAGTACATTACAAAACAACATACCATACATCGAAAAAAATTGAAAATTATTTAAAATATGGTTTTCTATTACAGGCATATATATATTATAAAACCTGAAAAATCTTTAAAAATCCCTGGAAAAACTATGGAATTTTGTTTTAATAACACAGTGGCCACGCTGTATCGCACACAACTACTGGCTATACAACGTACCGTTTGCAGGAGTCTCGGATACTAATTTTGGTTTCTGACAGAAATGCTGGTGCGCCTCGTGGCAGTCAATGCAACTTGGACTCAAGGGGGTGCATTCCCAAATTTACCACACGTGCAGCTAAAGAGATCAGTCTCGCCACCTTACTACTGGCACTCGGATAAGGGCACAGGGTTTTGGTAGGAGGGTTTAGATAGCAGATTACTACCACAACTCTTAGGGTAAGGGAAGCGTGCCTAGTGAGCTCGGTGGGTACCGAGCCCTAGACAGCTGATTTCTGAGAGAACATCTTGGATACCTGTCCGAGGGGGTGGAAGTCCTGTTAGGCGGATGGTTTCAAAATGGCTGCTCGAGCTGTCTGCTTTCTCAGGTTAACTAAATAAACATACTGAAATAGCTCTGCCTAATATGTAAAATACCCTTATTTACATAAACTAAAGTGTTGCCGTAAAAACTTAATAAATACAAAATACACATAACTAAATAACGTTATTTAAACAATTCCTGATACCTAAAATATAATTTATATTGACAGCATTTTTCTGTGTTTGCTTTAAATAAAGTTCATCAAGTCTTTGCATGGAGTTGGCATCATGGCTGTGTTTGTAAACAAACTATTACATGAAACATTCTGGAAGTAACTTAAGTTCGTTCTTTACAGGATATTACCTAAGTCTGGGTTCTGAACATTAATAACAAAGCGGCAACACGTGTCCTTGGGTAGGTCTAACCTACAATTACTTATAACAACAGCACATGTATTTCAGTAGAGAGGGGAGCTTTCAAGGTTATCTATACGATTCTGTGGCAATGCATCAATGGATGACTTGAAAAGAGGCGGAGCTTCAGTCAGGTGTGGGATACAATTCCTATCTCCATAGATACCGCAGCCGAACATAACCTTCATTTAGCTGTTCGGCTTCACGTGTCCTGGATGAGATGTACGTCAAGAAAATTGATTATTTGTTTGGAATTTGCCGTTTTTTTTTTTCAGGTAAACCTTAATCTTATGTGTTTGCGTATCTTAACCATGAAATTGAAACTAATATTTTTTTACCCTTGCGTGCAAATCTATAAATGCGCAACATTTTTGCTTTCTGCAATTACCAATTAACAAATCAGCATGTTTGTAAACAAGCTTTGTTTCCCACAGTACTTTTTCCCTGCGGTGACATCAGGGGGCGTGTACTTCATGTCGTCCATTGCAAGGTTAAGTTTGATAGCATCGTGTTGGTTAAAGTTGGTAGTACGTGTTTTAATTTTGTTTTTACCACAACTGTTAGCATTATTTGGTAATGTTTTAATAGGGAAAATTCCTACTTTTATATCATATTTTAATTTAAAAGTATGTTTAATTTAACGAACAATGGTACCATACGACTTTCTTTCTTGGCATCTGTATAACTCGAGAAAAAATTAAATCAAATGAGCAGTCTGTTTTGCACGGCAAAAACGTCAACCGCCATGTTGATGTTCCTGTGACATCACATACTGTACAGTTTAATGTACATAACACCAAAACAACAGCAACATCAGGGTGGCCACTCATCGGGAAATCCTGGAAAACCAGGAATTATGCATGAATTATTACCACCGGGAAAATTCCTTGAATTCTGCTTGGATTTCAGCTGTCTCCGATGAAAAAACAGCTGCGCCAAAATGTTTTCGAAAATTACCATATTCATGTGAGAGTTACCGTACACTCGGAATGCTTTTGTCGTAAAATCCTGTTTATTATCGTGTATTCAGGAAAGACAATCATGCTATTTTGTGCTGCGTACGATAAAAGTCATTGAGAGCCAAATTCCAAAACGGTCAGATAATCATACGAAAATTACCGTACATTTTATGGCGTTCCGGGTATGTAGTTGTGCACCAAGAAATAACTGTAAAAATGAAAATAGTTTTACAAATTTAAAAAATGTTTTAATTATGCGCAGGTTTTTTTTGTAGGGCTATTTTTTAGTAGCTTAAATCAGTCTAAGGTTGTCTTTTACTCAAGTGACGCAACACCAAAACAGCAGTTGCATTTTGAGCCTTCTTTTATCTCAGGCCTCCATTTTGAAAATTTTGTTTGTGTCAGCCATGTGTCAGTTTAACGAATGCCTTATGTTACGTTTTATGGTTAAGTGAAATGACTGGAGAACGCAATTATTTTAGTTTGGATGTTGATGTGGAAAAGGTCTTTTGTTACATTATCGTTTCTTCATAATCTTTATTTTGGCACCACTGATATTAATGTTGCGTTGTGTACTATTACGTGCTTAACCTGTTTATAAAAACACTGCATAATTTATTTTGAAGTTGCTAGAGATGATAAAAAGATTAAATAATTTACGTACTTACGCATGACATACGTCAATTTTTGTACGAGGTAAGTGAAGTTATTTTGATAATTATCATGTGGTATTTTGCTTGTGTGTATCTGCAGTCATATTAAAAGATTAATATTTCATGTAATTGTTTGTAACATCATGGCAGTGTCCAAATTCGCCACAATGTAAATAGGGACGAAGGAAATAATATGTCTTAGGCTACATAGTTTAACAAATTTTGATATTAATGTCATTAATAAATAAAACAAATTAAAAAAATATTGTTCTTAAATATGTAATGAGCTTGTAGTTTTGTATTTTAATGCTAGAACAATTGCCTTTAGAGTTTTTTTGGTTATTACTGGGATTATACAGACTTCAATTTTTACTATTATCTCTGTGGGAGTGAATATCCGCACTTTTATAATATAATTATTAACTTTAAAATATACATATCTGTGTGTAAGTTAAATTGACCGATTTTCTGAGCCTTTTTTTTTTAACCTTCCTCACACTTCAAGCATTCCTTCTTATAATCACAGCTTGATTTAAAAAGGCCTAATGGTGTGCTATGTCATATTTTGCAGGTACTCAAGATGTCTATGTCAAAAGTAAAATACCAACATGGAATGACAATTTTTCAAAAGCGTTGGCTCAGTGATCCAGATTTCAAAAAACTGGTTTCAGGAAGTGCCAGATGATAGATATTCTGCTAGATGTAGTTGTGTCGTGGTGCTCTGATATCAGTAAGCAGGATGGGTCGACAGGCTCTCATGAGTCATAAGGGTGGCGCAAAGCACAAGGAACGTGCAAAGGCAATGAAAAATTCATTGCGAATAGGTGTATTTTTTTTTATACCTCCATCTGACCTTCCCAGTACATCAACTTGTTTGGTAAGAAAACTTTCATCTTGTGATACTTCTGCTTCTGAGAAAGTGTTGCTTTGCTGCGCGGAGCCACTAGAAAACCAAGAAAAATTTGGAAGTTCACATGGGTTAAAAACATTTGTGTTATGCGAGGATGTAACCAAAGCCGAGATTCTATGGTGCCTTCTGTATGTTTCTTCACATAAGTTTATGAGAACTGCTGGTAATGACATTAGTGTTTTGAAACTCATTGTTTCCTGATAGTGAAATTGTTTCAAAATTGCAACTTCAGCGAACTAAAGTTGGATACACCATATTATTTGAACTTGCCCCTTTCTTCAGAAAAAAGCTTGAAAGTATTCTGTTGAATTGCCCATATTTTGTTATTGGTTTCGACAAATCACTCTGAACAAGGTGAGTCAGTGTCAACAAATGGACATAAATGTGTGCTATTGGGACAGTGAGATGAATGAAGTAAGCACACGCTATTACTCATCAGCATTTTTGGGAAGCTGCAAAGCCGCTGATCTTCTGACACACTACCTCCCCTCGATTTCCGGAAAATCTTGCAACTTTCCATGGATGGACCTAGTGTAAACCATTAACTATTGAATGATTTGAAGGCATTTGTGAAACAAGATTCGGAAGAAAATCCTGCGATATTGGACCTAGGTAGCTATGGACTTCACACTTTGCATAATGCCTTCAAAGTTGGGATGCTAGCAAGTGGATGGAATGTTGTTACATTCTTGAGAGCACTTTACAGTGTTTTTAAAGATGTACGTGCTCGTCGTGCTCTCTACATATCTTGCACTAAAAGTGAGATGTTCACTTTGAAATTTTGCCCTTTTCGCTGGTTAGCAAATGCTGATTTTGCCCAAAGAGCACTAGACATGCTTCTTCATTTACGTACATTTGTAAGTGAAGTTGAGAAAATGAAAACTAAGCAAATGTCTGCTTGTTTCTCGACTGTTGCACAAAATGTAAAAGATCCACTTATTGGCCCGAAACTGGCTTTCTTCAAAACAATTGCTTGTGAAGTTGAACCGTTTCTTCAAGAGTTTCAGTCGGACTGGTCTCTGGCACCATTTTTGCACACTGCCCTCAACTCAGTGGTGAGGATTGTTATGGAACATTTTGTGAAGCCAGAATTAGTGGCGGCTACTGTCAATGTAGATAATGTTGAAAATCTTCTGAGTTTCAAGACTATTGAAATAGGATTTGCTACCAAACAGGAAGTGAAAAAATGCAAAGGCCTCAAAGACTTGCAGATTTTGTAGTTTAGAAGTGATTGTAGGAAAGTTCTTCAGTAATGTAATGGTAATGGAAAAGTCTCCTCTAAAATACAAGCTGACCAAAAACATTTCTTGCTTGGATCCATCTGTAGCTTTGAAGAGGGATACTGCACAGATATATTTAAGTAATCTTCTAGAAATGCTAGTCAGCAAAAACTGGCAGGATGGAACCACTGCTGACAAAGCTACAAATGAATACAACAAGATTTGCACAAGTGCTTCAGAGCAGCTAAAAACATTCAACCGGCAAACAGATTGCCTCGATCGCTTTTGGATGCAGCTGCTGAATAATGCCAGAGAAAGATGTGACACAGTGAAGAAAGTTATTCAGTTGGTTTTAATTTTGTCACACGGAAACGCAAATGTGGAAAGGGGTTTTTCAGTTAATGCTGACTGTCTTGTGGAAAACATGAGAGAAGAAACTCTGGTTGCTCACAGGGAGATTTTTGATGCAGTTGCAGTTGCTGGTGGGGTTGGAAATATTGATATAACCAAAAATATGATCCATTCAGTACGTAATGCCTGTTCCCAGTACAAAGAGGCACTGGAAGAAAAGAAGAAAAATGAAAACTTGAAAGAACATGAGGAAACTAAGAGAAAAATGAATATTTCTGCCATAAAAGAACTTCAAGCCAAAAAGTCTAAATTAATGGAAAAAGCTTTAAAGAAATCTGAGCTTATAGACTCTAAAATTAAAGCTCTGACAAGAACTGAACGAAGATTGCTATGTTTCTGTACGTATTTAAGAGTAACTTAGTCACATTGTATAAACAGTCTATTAACTTGCCAATTTTTTTATATAAAATCAATAAACTCTTTTCAGCTCCACAGCATTTGATTTGATGGTGCTTTTGTTACATAATGTGCAGTGGATTAAATTTTCAAATATCAACAATAACAGGTCATTGAAAGGTATGTGTGTTTATGTACTTACATTTTTGTGAAGAGTGTGTCTGTGTATCTTGTTTGCAGTGTTAAAAAAATGTGAGCCATTTTTTCAAGGTTATGTTACGTATTAGTGTTTGAATGTTTCAGTAGCTAAATAATGAAATAACTGTGAATATAAAACCTTGTTTTGTGCATAGCGTAGTAATGGAGAGTAAAGAGTTTTCATTATGGTTATAATACGCTAAATTATTACATGCGTACCCAAACCTTGAATTTTTTTCTAAAAACCTTGAAAACCTGGAAAAATCCTTGAATTTGAAATTGCTTAATGAGTGGCCACCCTACACACGTTCAAGTCGTAAAATTGTTTTAAATAAAGTAGTTTATGTGGTAAAATTGAGTATGGCTTGAACTCCAAATAGTATAAATATGGATAGTAGTAGTTTGTTTACGCAGCAATAAAATACAATTTACTCCGAATGAAATCTTAACTATAGAGCCGTCTGAATCAAGGTGGACTGCATGGCTTAAACTTCAAGAAGATACCTAATAGACCGCTATTAACGACGAAGTATAGTTTGTGTATGTAATGATGTATTGCGTACAACATGACATGGTTAACATAAAATAAATAAGTTCTTTTAAGTTATAAGTTGAAGTTAATAGCTTGCAGTTTGCGACAAAATCTCTGCATCGGTAGTGTTTTAACTGTTCCTACTTGCTATGAAAATGCCATTAGCCAATACGTGAGTTCAAGGTACCCGTGATTGGCCGATAATGTAAGGAGTAGGTGTGTCTTGCGAAACTCATCCGGAGATGGCAGCAGTGCTCTCAGTAGTGCTCATGAAAAATGTAAAAATTACTGAGAGAAAAAAATTACTTGTGATAAAATAATTGATCTGCTATATTATTTTCCCAACTCACACAACTAGAACGTTCGATCACCGGTCTGTGCCAGGTTTGGTTAAAAGCATTCCAGCTATTAGCTCAATAGGTACACTTTTTGTACGTATGTGAACTTCGTTCGGCTGACCTTTCAAACCTAAACTTATGGTTATATACTGGATCTGAAACATTAAAATTAATTTGTAACAAATTATTATCACTCTGGAATTTAAATTAAATTGACAAACTCAAACCTATAACTAAAATGTCGCATTGTGTGAGAGCTACTAATACCTTGCTGTCTCACTTCTAAATCAACACCAGTGAAATTTTTGTTGTTAACTACCAAATCTACAACCACGCATGCCTTAACAACGGGCAAATTTCAAGAGTACACTTTTACATAACTGGGTTCGCTAAATTTTATCGGTTTTTTGAGTCTGTGAAAATTTCGAATACACACAATAGTGCCAGGCGGGCAGCGGCTAACAAAAACAAGCAAGGCTACGTCATAAATGTATTGGCCAATAAGAACGTGTTTTCAATGTTCATGGCGGCATTTGAAAATAGGGAATTTTAAAGCTGAATAATTTGAAAATTACAATGTTCACGGAGCTATTGCTTTGCCTGGTTGCATTTAGTGCCGAAATAATTCGGAAGAATCAGGTAAATATTAAAAACTTTTTCTAAGAATTTTCTCTATTCAGTGTTTTGGTTGGCAATTAATCATGTGAGACTCACTAGCAGCATGTTGCTCTCCCAAATCTGGTAAGAAAGCATGTAGCATCGTTCATGAGGGAACAAAATAATGATCGTTGGAAAATTGAAGACGTGTGTGGGTAAAGAGTGATTTGCCCAACAATGGGATAGTAGCGACGGGAATTGAAACTTAACTTGTGCAAGCAGTACCTGCGACCATTAACAATCTTTTAAACTTTTCGGACTGGTATGCTTTTATAAATTTTTTACAGTCTGCAAAAGGTGTTGCAACATTGATACCGGGGCTTAGGAAAATCAATTTCTTTTCTGCGACTGTTTATTTTTTCAATCCAAATGGATGCAACAAGTTTGCTCAAATATAATTTAAATATGGAAAGCTGCAAATGTCAACTTTGGCCTCAGAGTTTGTATTGTGAGAAATATTGAATGCTGTCGCTATGTTTTTGATAAAAATAAACCTATATGGTTCAATTTAATTTTCTGTATTCACATTTTATGGTGCCTTTTCACAAGTCTAGTGTTTCTCCAGGATGACACAAAAAATTAGTAAATATATACTTTGCATGCACCACACCTTTTTTCGACTACGCAACTTAAAATGAATAGATTAGTGTAATGAATAACTGATTTATAATGCTTGAAGTCATTTGCATAACATTTTGACACAAATTTCTGCACAGGTAGCATTGAATTTAATTCCATATTTACGTGCACATTGTAGGTACTTATGTGACCACATGTAAGTATAAAAAATAATGTCCAACACACATTATGTAGTGAAATGTACAATTATTTTTATATTCTATATAATTTTTTGTATGAAAAAAAAGGCAAGATTCCCTTGTTCAAGAAGAGTTTCCTTTTGTTTTTTTACAAGTAGGGAATGGAGCAAGATGTCACAGCTGAAACATAAGAACATAACCACAAGCTCGCGAGTATTATTCGTAGCTGATAATATTTACTTGAATTGAGAAACTACTTTGTACACAAGATTGGTACTTTAGTCATCAAGTAGAATGTCCAAGCGGCTAGTTGAACTAATTCTGCAGCAGGATAAGTAGCTATAGCTGTCCACGCGAAAATCAGTCTTAAGTTTGTCCCTGCCACTAACAGCGACTTCGCTTGGGCCTTATTTATAGCCCTGCCTATTTGATGCTGTGGGGTGATTACAGACACCTACGGTAAGAGGTTAATCGAATGAGAAACATCTGTTTACCCTGTGCACAATCATTGGTGATGGTGCCCTCAATGATATATTTTCAAAATATTCACTTTAACTTTATTGACATTACAAAGTTTCAGAGGGTAAAGGTTTCACGGAAACGTATTTGGTGCCCCAAACTTGAGATTAGTGAGATGATATATCGTCGGTTTACTGCCAAAAGTGACAAAGTCAAAATGAGATAAAATTATAAAAATGCTAGGAATATGTATATGTTGTTCACGAACAATTGCCCAAGTTTAAAGTCTATTCGTCGTTTCGTACTGTTGTGTCACAGTACAGTAACATACCACATTTTTGTTAATATCTACAATTTAATACTGTTTTTAAACGAAATAGCATTTATGACTTAATCGGTTTTGGCAGTATACCGACGATATGTCGCCTGATATTGTATAGAGGAACATAAGTGGAAAGCGATCTGCAATTTTACCCCTTTTAAAGACTACATTTAAATTGCACTAATTCGAA